>CBVK0100211405.1:0-29670 GCA_900067695.1 Picea abies | reverse complement strand
TCAATATCACTTTGTGAGAGACATGATTGAATAAAGGAAAGTATCACTGATGAAGGTGGACACTTTGAAGAATGTTACAGACTCATTAACAAAATCTGTGAGCACTGAGAAGTTCTCTTGGTGTAGAGGATCCATGGGCATTGTTGCCCTAGATTTTTGACTATGTAACCCTGTAACCCCCTGTATGCAAAGAAAAAAACAAGTGGGAGAATATTGGGTATGCGTTATATTATTTTCATGAGTGGTAGTGTCACCTACCTCGAGAAACATGACACCTACCTCGGGAAACGTGTCATGTATTTAGGTGGTTTTTAGGCACATGGTTTTTTGCCGATGGTTTTCTATTTCTAGTTAAGGAATTAGGGTTTTGGACTAATACAGGTCATTGGGTTAGGGTTTGGATGTCGTTGGATCCTATATGCATATTGTATTGTAAACAATGTAACACAATGAATGAATATAGAATATGTTGGTTTTCCCGGTTTGGGTTTCCAGGGGAAAAATAAATGTGTAATGTTTGTATTTTCCATTTGATCTTTTCTGTTCTTTTTTGAATATCTGTTTGCAGTAGATATTGTACAAGGTTAGGATTTACAAAATACACATGTATACCTCATTCTAGAGTTAAGCTTTAAAATATTTACTCAGATCAGAAAAAAAACAGCACCACTGAATTCGTGGCATTGAATTACACAAAAACGACTATCTCCGCGCCTCAATATGAGTCTGGCACTTTCAGGCCCTTGAGAAAATTCATCTGGGTTTCCGTGCTTGCACCTGCAATAAAGTTCATGGGGAATTTCCCCTTTTTCGTGTTCGTCCGTACAGTCGTACACCCCCTAGTCTAACCCCTGAACTCTGGAAAAAATCAGTTCTTAAGTAAATTTGGAGGGAAGATATACCAACAGGGTTGTTTGGGTTGTTGATTGGCATATATATTTAAAGCACTTTGGTTAGAGGAGGTTTTGGGGTCAAGCCTGTGGACCTCCATTTTAATACAGGGCATGTATATATGTGTGTGTGTGTGTGTGTGTGTGTGTGTGTTGTTTGTTGGGCTTGCTGCTAACTTTGGAGTATGGTTTGGATTTGATGGATCTCGCCAGATCTGACGACAGATTGTATTATGAATTTAGAAGACTGGGGGTTGGTGCCAGCCAACCCCTTTACCCCTTTTAAATTTTGGTTGTTGGGAGTCCTTGGGCATTTTCCCACTGCCATGTGGAAGCCCATGACTGGGCCATGAGATCTCCTTTCATTGGCCCACGTCACCACATTGCATGAACAACCACGTCATCTCTGCCATGTAATCCTACCACATCATCATGCCACGTCACCTGCCTGGTGGATGTAAGTTATTCCACATGATTGTATGGACTGCCATATGGCACCTTCCCATTGGTCCATGGATTTAGCAAGAAAAGTCCAAAAATGAATGACATGTGGCAGCCTCTAGTGCTTCCATGTCACCATGATGACATCAACATGACACGTGTCACCTTCTGTGTGTGCCATGTACATTGTATGGATGATGATGTCATCCATACTGATGATATCGTCAGTAGTATGGATGCTGACTTATCCCTAATAACTGGGCTAGGTTGACCAAAACTTTGACTGCGAATATATTTTGATCTGTAACTCTGTTTGACGAGTCATTTACGTCGTTGAAAATATTGTGACACACTCTTCGCGATGATGCCAATTTCACTGAGATTTTAAGATTTTCAATTCTTTCCCTTTCTCTATCTATTGAGGCCATTCTGAGCTTCCTGAGTTTCTTCTATGAATTATGATTTATCCTTAGTCTCCTCTGGATCCTTTTTGGATCACGCATTCCCACTGAGATATTTTTGAACCACCAAAATCTTTCATCAATCAACATATAAGTTTGGGAAGAGTTCCCTCACCTTTTCCTTCTCAATCCACTTTTCATTGCTTAGATGTGTTCCCTTTAATCCCACTCAAAGATAATCAACATCACCCCTGTGTGAAGTCCTCTTCCTTCTCTCCATAATGATATCTTCCTTCAACTCCTCCAAGTACTCAGGAGAAAACTCATCAACTAAAGGTATTGAAAATTCCTCACTCTGATCCATGATCATGGGAGGCTAAAAAAGTTTCAAGTTTTCTACATTTACAATTGAGTACATTTGCATATAAGGTGGAATATCTAGATGAAAATCATTGGTACCACTTTTCTCCAAAATAGTGAAGGGTCCATATCAGATGGGATTGATTTTCTTGCCTTCACCCTTCAATCTCTACTTGTTGATGTGAAGCCATACCTGGTCTCCAACCTAGAACTGATTATAAACCCTTTGTTTTTCATGTCAAGCTTTAGATTGTGATTGAATTTTCTCCAACTATTCCTTGGCCACTTGGTGTACCTATTGGATCCTTTGAATGAACTTGCGGGCCCTATCTTCATTTATTTCTTCATTTGAATCATCATCTCTCCCATACATCAAGTCCAAAGGGACCTTAGGAAAATACCCAAAACATGTCTCGAGAGGAGAACTATGAGTGGAGGAATGTAAGGCTCGATTGTAAGCATGATGTACATAGGGTATCTATTCATCCCATAATTTGGGATGCTTGTTGCAATATCCTCGAAGAAAAAGTACCAATTTTTGGTTAACAACCTTTATCTGTTTGTCAGTCTGTGGATGGAAAGAAGAATCCAATGCTCCTCTTCAAATTGGTGTCCACCATTCTCCACAAGCTTGTCCAAAAATCCCCAAGGAATTGAGTATCTCTATCTGAGATAATGGATGTGGGTAACCCAAACACATTGAAAGAAGAGATTAGCATTCTTCTCAGCAGTGATCTTATTTTTATGTTGCATCAAGTTACACATGTTGCTAAACCTATCCACTACAACATGCAAATAGTCATGACCCATTTTCCACATTAGTAAACCCCCTACAAAATCTATGGAGATACTTTCCCATGGATGGGATGGAACAGGAAGTGGTGAGTATAGCCCCAATTTTCTATTAGTGGGCTTACAAGTAAAACACATCACACACCCCTTTACATATTTAGTTACAATTTCTTTCATCTGAGGCCAGTAAAAAAATATTCGTAGATGATCCATAGTTTTTCCTACCCCAAAATGCTAATAGACAAGAGAAGTGCGAACTTATTGTATTACATGGACTCATTCACTTGTAGGAATACATAACTTTCCAAGATGATAGAGTAGTTTTCCTTGTAGAAAATAGTTCTCTACCTGTGCACCATGGGTTAGCTTTTCAAATACTTCTTTAAAATATTCATCAACGACATATTTTTCCACATATCTATCATGGGATAAAGAAGAATTATTCAAAATAATAGAAGCAACAATAGGAGGTCTAGAAATCATATCAGCTACCTTGTTACTCATACCCTTTTTGTTTTTTATTACCAAATGAAATTGTTGAAAAACCCATCCACCTGTAATGTTGAGATTGTTGCAGCTTGGTTTCTTCTTGGAGATAATATAAGGGTTGATGATTTGTATCTATGATTGTTTCCTTCCCTAACAAGTAGTGCTTCCATTTCTTTACTCTTTGAACTAATGCATACAACTCTTTATCATATGTAGGATAGTTAACAACAACTTGGTTAAGAGTTTCAGAGTGGTAATAGATAGGCTTATGATATTGCATCAATACTGCACCCATGGTGTATTCACTAGCATCTGTCTCGATCTAGAAAGGATGTTGAAGATTCGACAGTGCTAATACTGGTGCAATATTGATCTTTTCCTTCAAAGTGTTGAAATATTTTTGTTTCTTTCCTCCCCACTGATTTTTTTTTTAACACTGGTTAAGGCATGGAAATGAGCTGCAATAAAAGAGAAGTTTGAAATGAATCTCCTCCAGTACTAGACTGCACCTAATAAGATTCGTACTTTGGTTACACTTTTGGGCTCAGGACAATTTACAATTACATCAATCTTGGAAGGATCAATTCTCAATTGTCCTCCTCCTACAATATGACCTAAGTACATAAGTGAAGTCTTACCAAATTCACATTTGGACAATTTTATATACAAATTTTCCTTTTCCAAAGTATTCAATACTTTCTTTACATTCCTTACATGTTCATCCCAAGTCCCACTAAATATAAGAATGTCGTCTAAATATACAATCACAAAATAATATAGAAATGGCTTGAATACATCATTCATCACACGCATGAAGGTTGCCGGAGCATTACAAATCCCAAATGACATAACTAACCACTCAAACAATCCCTGTTTGGTTTTAAAGGCATATTTCCATGCATCTTATTCTGCAACCCTGATCTAATGGTATCCACTACGCAAATCCAACTTAGTGAAATAAACATCATTCTTTAATTGATCAAGTAAATAATCTATACAAGGAAGAGGGTATCGATTTTTCACCATGATTTTATTTAAGGCTCGGTAATCGACACACATTCTCCATTTTCCATCCTTCTTTGGCATGATCACGATCGAAGAACCACAAAGAGATGAGATGGGTCTGATGACCCCTTGATCCAATAAGTTGTCTACCTGATCTTTTATCTCTATCATCTCTACAACTAACATCCTGTACATGCTCACATTAGGAAGAGGAGAATCTTGTTGAAGATGTATTTCATATTTTATTTCCCTCTTAGGAGGTAATCCATCTGGTTCCTAGAAAATATCATCATACTTAGAAACAATATCAATTAATTCTTTCTTATGAGAAGGATCACATCCTTGGAAGGCGTCGGATGTTCTGACATCCTTTTCCCTTACGACCATGGGTACATATCTCTTATTAGTGTTTATGAGTCTCTTCATTTGTCCTAAACTAACAAGTGTGGTGTTTACCCTCATGTTGTGGGCTCTAACAATATATTCCACTCCCCCGTTAGTAAGGTGATATTTGTTCTCATGACGAAATAATACTTCTTTCCTATCATAAATATAAGGACTCCCTAGCACTATGCCACATATATCAAGTGATACAACAAACAAATTCAATTCATCAATCAACTTTGAAGCAATAACAAATCTGAACCTACATTGCTTGGTGAAATTAAGTTTTGCTTTATCACATACCCAACCAAGAGGATAAGGCTTTGGATGTGGTTTAGTTTCAAGACCCATATTTTTGACAAATGCTTCAGATATCAAGTTTACTTAGGAACCTAGATCAAATAATGTATCTATCTTAGTGTTCATAGATACAACTCTTATATGAAATAATTAATTCCTCTTTATTTCATCATCATGGGATTCATTATTGGAATTTGAACTAACATGAAGGGAATCTTCACCTTGTACTCCAACCGTTGTGATCTTTCCTTCGTCTCGTGAATCAGAACCAAGATCTTGTTGCACTGTAGCAACGATATTTGTCTTCCCCTTTCCACTGAACTGTTTCAGTCTCTTCTCTGGATGTAGTTTCCAACAATGTTCATCATCATGACCATTCTTCTTGCAATGAGTGCAAGATGGTTTTCCTTCTTCCCTCATTATAGTGGAAGTATTTTTTTCCTTCCTTTTAAACTTCTTAAACTGTTTATGTGGGAGATTGGAAGGTTTCTTTGTGGGATCTTCTTGAACATGCTTTCCCCTATTCTCAAGGTGAGTGTCTTGCACACAAACTTCATCAAGACCAGTGGGTTTAAATAATAGTAAAGTATGATGAGTATAACTATGAAGTGCGCCAATATACTTCATTAAAGTTTCATAATAATCCAAAGGAATGTCTAATGCAAGAGCTTTCTTCCTATATTCTTCCATGAAACTTTGTACAGTTTGACCTTTACTTTGTCTTAAAGTTTTCCATTCCATCATTTCTTTATGTAAATAACCCAATGGATAAAATTGTTTCCTTATCTCTAATTTAAATTTTGACCATGAGGAAAGAATATTACCGCACTTAATTCTTTCCTGAAGTTCTCTCTCCCACCATGCAAGAGCGATGCCTTCCAAACGAAGAGTGGCCAATTGCAATTTAACTTATTCTTCATCAATCTATTGAGCATGAAAATATACTTCAACCTATCGGATCCAATTATCTATCTTTTCAGGATTAGCATCTCCATTAAACATAGGTAAAGAAAATTTTACATCAATTTTTAACAATGGTTTCTTAAAGGAAGTTTTATGGCTAGAATGAAGAGAATGATGAGAATGCTCATAGGAAGAAAAAATAGAACTTGATGGTGAATATGGAAGCTCAGGAGGGTCTCCTCTAGCCCCTTGATTCACTGAAGAATTATCATTTGCTTGTGCTTCCTTTTTCTTCCCTTTCTTCTTCATCCTCTTCTTGTATTCTCCATACATTTGCTCGACCATTTCTGACATGTGATAAAACACCAAATGGATTTTTTTCTCTTGTTCATCACACTTGTCCTCTTCGACCATTTTCTTCCTATTGAAATGGACACTTAACACTGAGAGGGGGAGTGAATCAGTGTCACAAAACTTTGGACAATTTTCCACTTTTCATAAATTAACTAAACAACATATATTTATTTCATTTTCTCAACCAATATATAAAAGAATAAATATTTTATTTATTTATTTAACTTGAATGAATACATAAGATAAACCTTTGAATATATTCAACTTCAAACAATTATGAGAGACCCAAATCTCTGTTACAAGACACAACTTGTAGTTCTCAGATCCAACTGAGAAATGAGGAATCCAACCCTCATAACAAGTCAAATCTTGTTGATCTTAGATGCAACTGATATGTGAGGAATCCAATCCTCATACAAATCTAGCTTCTAAATAGGCACAAACCTGATAGAATGAATCTTCATTCAATACATTATATATAAATATATATACTTCAACAAATTCAACTACACTTTCTTCTCACCATTCTTTATTTTTTATATAGTCTTCCAACTGGTGTGAATTTGAATCATTGCATATATTGATATTGAGCCATTGTACCTTTTCATTTAAATGATAATATTAAACTTTAAATAATATCATTTTTCCTTTTATCCTTTATTCATAATGCTCATGATTTAACTCTCTTAATCATGACCGTGTGTCGGTTCTTTTGTCTTCACGAGTTGATCACATACATGGATCAACTCATTATATCGTTCTCTTGCTTCTGCTACGTCCTCAGTTCACCAACATATCATATTCAATCTTTTTACCAATTCTCTGCATTTTTCTGGTGTTAAATCTTTGTCGAATTACAGAGATGAAATCTGTATGAGGCACTTCCTTCAAACCATTTTCATATGACCATAGGACCAGAAACAAAGGCTTATTAATTTAAGCATTGCCTCTTCTTTTACCCTTAATTCTTCATTCCATACAACCACAGGTGGTGACCAGGAGCTAGGCCAAGCGAGTGCTTGATCACTTATCAAAATCAACGATCACGTTATAATGTCATGATGAGATGGAAATTTCTCATTTACTTTGGAACTTCATCCTTCACGACTTCCTTCCTCTATAATCTTTCAAATCTCCTGAAGCAAATTTTGTCGAAGCGCATATATGGATTTCACTAGTAGATCAGATGTTCCATATTTAATATTTCATGAACGAATGATCCTTACTTATCTGAAGGCTTTAATCACAATCGACGATCACCACTTAATCAAGAGTTGATATTAACGGTTCTCTTTCACTTCGAAACTTAAGATATTCATGGCTCATGGACTCTGGAGTAGAAATTCCTCCAAAGTGATTACCCATTGAATAATTCGTAAAGCGGTGGTGACTTCTTGGTGTCAGTTAACACCTCCACTTACTCTATCCTTCCACTATGCTTGATCATCGGTTCAGAATTATCCCGAAGTAGATCAACGACTAGCATTACTTCGTGGTTTATGCTTACTCTATCCTTCCACTATACTTGATCAATACTAAAGAATGCTCTTGTTGGCCCTTGACCAAGTTTTGGGAAATTCTTGATCATGTTGACCCATTTTGGAACTTCAACACCCTGTCGAAGAAGGACCGCAAGTCGAAGTGGAGATCGTGGGATCTCAGCCCCTTTTTGGGTTTTTGGGAATATGTAATGGGAATGAGATGTTGGTCCATGGGCTTACCCATGATTAGGCCCATTTTGTATGTATATATAGATGTCTATGCCATATAGAGGAAAAGTAGTGAAATCGACATCTATGTGATGTAGGCTAAGTGCCAAGGGTTGAATCTGTGTGATCAAGGATTTGTGCATTCGGTGTAAGACTTGCAGAGCTAATTGCAAGTCCCTGGGAGAGACTGTAGAAGGATTTGTGTTGTCATGCAAGGAAGAAGGATCTAGCGAGCTGCACAGATCTTTTGTCCCTTGCGGAGTAAGGGTTTTGAGGATCTATGCTTGTAACTGATTAACTAAAGACAATAAAGAAGAAGAGTTTGTGGATGTAGCCCCAGGGTGGGGGTGAACCACATAAACACTGTGTTATGTGCTTTGTGCTTTGTCTTGATGTGTTCATATGTTATATGCCAAGTGCTCTAATATGTTTAAGATAGATTTTCTTATGCTTAGTGTTACTGATAAGTAGAATGATAGATATGATATACATGAATATGCTCAATGCTTGATCTACCAGATCTGACCTATTTACTTATGATAAGTGCTTGAATACATTAGATCAATGTTAATGCTACAAAGTTTTGTCTTATAAGCGAAGTGGTTATTGATTGTATATTAAGGAACTAACGGTGCTAAGTTCTTTATTAAGTAGTACAATCACAAATTTGTGTCCCAGCTAAGGTTGCAGACACTTGAGTCCTGCAACCACCCCTGCCTCTACCTCGGGTGAGACTTCATCTACTTCGCAGGTGTTGTCGAAAGGGCCGATAGTTAGGGATTTGTTGGTGCGTTTCTGTAACATTGAACCCTAGGTCTGCCCCTATGCCAGCAAATGGTTCCATTGTTGGGACTGAAACTGTGATTGTTGGGAACTGAGAAAGAAGAATCTATGTGCAAAGAAGTAACCTGAAATCTTTGTGTGTAGATCTGTTCCCTAGTGCGCATTATTCTACTTGACTTATAAAGCTCTGTGCTAAAGAAAGAAGATCCGATCTGAAAGAAAGAAGCCGGATCTGAAGAAAAGAAGATCAGATCTGAAGGAAAGAAGAAAGATCTGAACGCTTGGCACTCTAAGAAAGGTAAAAGTAAGAATTTCTTATCAAAATAGGCAAGATCTACAAGCTCTATGCTTTGATAAAGGTAAGAATAGTTAAAAGTTTTAGATCTGAAAGCTTTGTGCTCTGTAGAAGTAAGATAAGTGGAAATTTTCATTTCTAGAGTATGGATCTAGGTATGTCTAATAGAGTCTATCCTAGTTTGAAAGCTAGGGAATTAATAGATAAAAGAAGGTTTGATATGAGTAGATCTGACAAGAATATTGAAAGATATATTATACCTATGCATAGAAAGAATGTTTGGACTAACGAATGGATGTGGGATCCTAGAAAGAAATTGTTGCAGTTAGCTCATACGATCCTAATGCATAGTACATAAGAGGTTGGGGATCATTTAAAAGAAATAGAGGATTAACCCTCTGTTATAGTTGTAGAAGACTGAGACATCTGGCTAAGGAATGCCCTGGAAGAAGACCTAGTTGTCTTTTCTATAAGGCTCTAGACCATGAAGTGTTGGATTTCCCTAGAATGATCGCTAAGCTTGAAGGAATGGATATGAATCAAGAAAACCCTAAGCCAGATCCATAAACTAAGGCTATATCAAAACCCCAGAAAAAATCAAAGAAGGCATTACTACAATTGAAAGACACCTTGGATGACCATCGACATGATAGACTATCAGAGATTTTTAAAGACAAGGAGTGCCTTGAAGAAAGAGTAGGGGACTTCGACATTGACTATGTTCTAGATGAGGAAACACAGGTGAATATTATGCCAAAGAGAACTTGGGAAGATATAGGGAGGCCTACAATGATTCATTAATTAGGAGGAATAGGGTTATTCAGAGGAAAATTGGTAAACCTGTGTGGAAGGCTCACTCAAATACCTATGACCATCAATGAAACTTCGACAAAAGAAAATTTTGAGATTATTAAATTTATTGAAGACAACGCCCCATTTACCATGTTAATAGGAAAACCTTGGGTTGACAGAGCTCAAGCCAGATGAAAGGAAGAAGAATCCTTGGAGCAGAAGAAGCAAGACTTAAAAGATTTCATGGCTAGAAGGATCGCACAATTGATTGAAGAACAAGAGAACATATCGAAGCTAGTTGTCACTAGAAACATTGATGTCGAAGTTGCAAGAACATTAGGAGACCCACAAAAGACTGAAGTACTTACTCTAGATAAAGAAGAGGTATTACCCCTAAATCCTAGGAAAGAATCTCAACAGCGCGCAGTGACTATGTTAAAAGATGATAAGAATCAAAATGGAAAAGAGACTACCGAGACGAAGCTCACTAGAAAGAAGGCTAGAAAGCTAAGTAAGAAGAGAGATAAGATTGAAAAGTTATAGAAGATTCCAGAGGGAACTTCGCAGAAAGAAAATTTGCAGAATTGGAGCTTCGCTGGGATATCAGAACAGCGACACATGGCACTTCGCCATGGCGAAGCAATATAACCGTTGGGGCCAATATATCCATTCGACTTTCACTCTGAACGGATAGAAAAGAAATAAAGGTTTGTCATCATACCGTTGGACTGCACCATAACAGATTGATCAAGAGTTAATAAGGGCTCATAACCATTGCACGCAAACCATTTCTGAGTTGCCTACTTATCCCTTTGAGCCAAGCACGGAGAACACTTTTGCTAATTGAGAGTTTGAAGCCCTCAGAATGAACAAATTGCATACATTGATCATTGTGCCCTTTCTATTATTCCAGTGAAGTGTTTGAGTCCATCGTGACCCTGATAATTTTAATCCCAAGCACGTATGTCTGACGAGCTCACCGCATTTGAAGAATTAGTGACAGAATTTCTCCTCGACTTGATGACAGAGAGAGTCATTTCAAAGAGAGGAGTGTCTACAGGTGTAAAATCATCTTCAATGAGAGGATTGCAGGCCTCTCCATCCACTGCTCGAGCCGGACCATCCCGACCAGCTGATGAGATATGAACAAAGCACAAAGACGATATTGCGAATGCCAAGCTGATTTTGAGAACTTTACCCTCCTATCTACCACCTTTGAGTGATGCAATCAACTGAGATAGTGTGCCCAGAGACTTCAAATATGCATTGGTCACTGCATACCTTATGAAAGAGGTGTGCGCAATTTGTGATGACCAGGATAAGTTCGCAACGTTGAAGTTTAGCGACTTCAACCTCGACGACAAGAAGGTTTAGAACATTCTCTCCCCGCATAAGTATCTGATGAGAAGAAAATGAAAGAACTCAAAGATTACCCCTCAGTCATGGACCTAGAACATCGCGTAGTCCACCCTACTGAATGTTATGAAAATTTTTCACTTAGGGCGACACCAGGAGGTGAACGCATGCATCAAATTATTATTGTCTTGCTATCATGGAGGTTATTTGTGGTTGAATTGCCATATCTTAGTGGATCCAACATTGATCAATCAGATCACAAGGCTAAGCATGCAAGGCCTTGACCCATGAGATTTATACCTTGGAAAGACCACAGATCATGCTCTTGCTCAGAGGATAAAGGAGACTTACGGAGATGTAGAGAAGGGAACACAAGGATACAAGGTAGCCTCTATCCAGAGCGACACAGTGCACCTAGCCTGTCAACTGATCGCAGGGAAATTATTTCGCAAGAACCGGCCCACCCAAGTAACCATATTTGTAGTCGACCTCGTAGGGAAGTGCACAGAGGGCCTACACATAAATTGGGTGAAGTACTTGGTGAACCAGTTAGAATTGGACCGTAGGGAAGCGCAACACCTAGGATATGAGTTCCACTTCAACTAGCTTCTCATCTTAATCACGTTCATCGAATGGGAGATGTCAGAAGGTGAGACCTTCCTGGACATCGAGCCCTTTGAACCACTGGCCGTGAAGTTTTGTACGTTGTAGTACTCTAGTGAAATGAACAAGCAGTGGAAATAAAATTTCGTCTTCCACACTTATTACACCTAGCTAAAGACCTCTATCCAGTCTGAGCTTCGTATAACCATGAACACACTCCATAGGTTTATACCCTTGATGAAATTCAGCGTGGACCGCCATTTCATCTATATCGCAGTGCGCATTGATGAGCATAAACAACAACTGCAATCATACTCTAAGTTGACGGAGGAGGATTTAGAGGAAATCACCAAGGAATGGTCAGAAGACCTCCTCATCCCAGCAAACCCTGCGGAGCTATCTAATATTGACAGCCCAGAAGCAGTGCACAATACACCTGGACCAAGCAAGACCAAGAAGAATGAAGAAGCTCAATATGTAAGAAGTGCCTCAGCGAAGACTGCTTCTATCTCACCTAAGCAAGGAGGTGATGGCACAGAAGTGGAACAGAAGAAAGGCAAGGTTACACTGCCTAGAGACAAGGAGGACCCCTCGAAGAAAAGGAAGGTTTCCCCTCTGAAACCTTCCTCAAGGAAGAAATCGAAAGCAACCAGGACTAAGTTTGAGACCACCCTCACCTCAAACAAATTCAACTTCATCATAAAAACATTGAATGATGCTTCATTGGAGACAAAAGAGAAGCAAGAATCTAAGAAGGAGGAGGTGTCTAGTCGGGTCAAGTTCAAACTTCAAGAAGTGCAGTATGCACTACAGTACAGCCGTGTAGTTTCTACTGCGCCTCTATCAGCAGGAACACTAGAAATAGGAGATGATCTAGCTCAACTCCACCAATTTGTTGATACAGTCAAAGATCACCTTCGATGAGCATAGGAGGAGATAGCGCAAGCCACCCAAGCTTTGGCACAAGCACAAGAAGACCTTCTAGAGCAGTGCAGTACTGCCAAACATGAGAAGCTTACTCTACAAGAGAGGTTATATGAAGAAAAATACCAGCTGCATAAAGAAAAGGAACAGTTGCTCACAGAGCAACTCGAAGTCAAGGAAATGGTTCACAAAGCACTTCACTCTGTGACAGTCATTGAAGTAAAGGCCAAAGAACGAGTTCCATAGTAGGTGGCACAACTCAAAGATGTAATCTAGCAGCTCCAGCAGTGCATAATAGACTTGGAGCTCCGCACTATGCCCGAGACCCCTCAACATGTACGAGACCAAAGGGAAGCCACTGTCCGCAGCACAGTTGACATATTAAAATCTCTTGCCTTGGAGTGCAAGAAGCTAAGTAACCAGAGTGCTCAAACATATGAAAACCTCACTAAGAATCCTGAGTTATAGGCATTGGAGTCTCAGCTCCAAGAAGTGAAACAACATGCAGATACACTACAGGCACAGCTGAAGGCTCTGTCAGCTGTAGACAGAATGAAGAGGTCTCACAAACAACATACAGCTCAACAGCAGATCCATATGCTTCAAAGAAAAGTGATGGAAGTCACTTAATGAATTCAACTTGTGCAAGATAAGGCATGTATGTTGTTTACAGAGGTCGAGAGCCAAGGAGCAGAGCTAGAACAGGTCATCCTCACAGCATAACAATGCCTAGAAGGGCTAGTGAAGGACGCAGTGATCCAAGAGTTCATCAAACAAGAGGCCACAACAAAGAAGCAAGTCGAAGCACCTCGAGCCAAGATTGAGGCCTTCGAGGAAGAATTTCTTAGATCACAGTGACTCGGGATGAGTCACAGGTGAGTATTGGGGGCATGTTGGCCCTTGACCAAGTTTTGGGAAATTATTGGTCATGTTGACCTATTTTGGAAATTTGATAGCCTGTCGAAGATGGAGCGCAAGATGAAGCAGATATCACAGGATCTCGGCCCCCTTTTGGGCCCCTTTTTGGGTTTTGGGGAATATGTAACGAGAATGGGATGTTGGCCCATGGGTTTACCCATGATTAGGTCCATTTTGTATGTATATATAGATGTCTAGGCCATATAGAGGAAAAGTAGTGAAATCAACATCTATGTGATGTAGGCTAAGTTCCAAAGGTTGAATCTGTGTGATCAAGGCTTTGTGCATTTGGTGTAAGACTTGCAGAGATGAGTGCAAGTCCCTAGGAGAGATTGTAGAAGGCTTTGTGCTGTAACCCAAGGAAGAAGGATCTAGCAAGCTACACAGATCTTATGTCCCTTGCAGAGTAAGGGTTTTGAGGCTCTATGCTTGTAACCGATTAACTAAAGACAATAAATAAGAAGAGTTGGTGGATGTAGCCCCAGGGTAGGGGTGAACCACGTAAACATTGTGTTATGTTCTTTGTTCTTTGTCTTGATGTGTTCATATGTTATATGCTAAGTGCTTTGATATGTTTAAGATATATCTTATTATGCTTAGTGCTACCGATAAGTAGAACGATAGATCTGATATGCATGAATATTCTCAATGCTTGATCTACCAGATATGACCTATTTACTTATGATAAGTGCTTGAATACATTAGATCAATGTTAATGCTGTGAAGTTTTGTCTTATAAGTGAAGTGGTTATTGACTGTACATTGAGGAACTAATGGTGCTAAGTGCTTTATTAAGTAGTACAATCACATATTTGTGTCCCAGCTAAGGTTGTAGACACTTGAGTCCTGCAACCACCCCTGCCTCTACCTCAGGTGAAATTTCATCTGCTTCACAGGTGTTGCCGAAAGGGCCAGTAGTTAGGGCTTTGTTGGTGTGTTGTTGTAACATTGAACCTTGGGTCTTCCCTTGTGCCAACAACTCCCAAATTATATCAATGGTTAGTGTTAACTTCGACCTTTGACACTTCGAGTAGTTATTGGTGTTAGAAACTGGTTTCCTCCGAAGTACATACTCCCAAAGTGATGTAACTTGCTGACATCACTGTTGACTTGCAACTGGCCGAGTGGTTGCCACATGTGACTTAGATTCATGACTTATACATACTTTAAATTCCAATTGGACATTGACACTTGTCACCATATCATTGTGTCATTTGTCCTTGCTGACATGTTCTGCTGACATGGATCTCCCAATGTGTGTGCTACGTTTCTTCACTTTGTGACTTCATAACTTTGGCGTTCAGGTGAATTTACATGTTCTCAACTCATTCTCACTGAAATGGTAAGCATCGAAGTTGACCACTATCCTAATCCAATGGTCATCATGTATTATCTATATATGATGGCCCTTCTTTAACTCGAAAAGGATTAACCCAATCCAACGACTATCAGGAATTCAGGTATTTGAGATCTTAGGCATTTTTCCTTGCTTATCCTATCCTTCTACTTTCCTTGATCCAATGGTCATGATATTATTTGAAGTTTTCCTTAGATCATACAACTTGCGTCTACTTCAGGACACTTTGTGGCTTACTCTGTCCTTCCACTAAACTTGATCCGACGGTTAATATAACTCCCGAAATGATAATGGACAGCTCATGTGTGTCATTTCTTCTGAGTCTCCTGTGCATCATCTCTTCTGAGATTTTGGGTTTATACTTAGTTTCCAAATGAACCAAGGATATGTGCATGCTCTGATCTTGTGAAATCTAATACGCTACCTCTCCTTAGATTTTAAGTATATTCCTCTGCACCTTGTATTATGTCTTCTGCGTGACTACTCCTCAAAACTATCTCAATGAACAATATTCTTCCTTGAATCCTTTGGAGTTTTCTTGTGGGGATTTCAATCCCGATGGAATTTCTACAATGCGCTCTTCCTTCTGAGCTTTGATTAATGTCCTTGCTTATGAGCTTGAATCTATGCATATTGTTTGACATTTTCATTCTCTGCCTACTGTTTGACATTTTCATTCTCTGCTAAATGTTATATTGTTGACATCAATGACAATTCATCAATGATAACTGATCAATGACAATTCATAATAAAAACTTATCATTACATCACAATGACATCGACTGTTGAAATCAATGACAACATATAAATGACAATATGTCCAACAATCTCCCCCTTTGTCACTGAGGGAAACACACTAACTTCATACTCAAACTCCCCCTATTATGATGTGTCTTTCCTATGAAGTTACTCTCCCTCTTTGACATCAATGTCAAAGGGTTGCTCCCCTTATGATCAGCCTTTGTCTATCTGCATGTTGTTGACCAAAATATTAACTTGGGTAACTCCCCTTGAAATCATGCTCTACCTGCCATAATTGAATGACTCCCCCTGTCAATATGCTCTCTCTGCCTCTCACTAGTATCCCCCTTTGTTTCTAAAAGGGTAGCTCTTCGTGACAAGATCTATTCCCCTGTCAATTTACTAATTTTTTATCTCAATCCGTTGGTATATTTGTGTTCAAATAAGTAGTCTTCTTGATACCAACTTGTAGTGATACCCATTTGTAGTGATCAAGTCTTTCAAAACTTAATCTAATTACTTTCTTATTTAATAACCAAAATACTCCTCCTAAATTGTTAGTGACTTTCCTTTGTCAAATAGAACAAGAGTATGAATCTTACTGATCTTTTTGATCTGCTTCTTATCTTCTTTAATATTTCACAGGAATATTAATCGAGGATTGATAACAATTTTGTTATCAATTGATCTTTGTTGAATGATACTCCTTGAAATTCTCTACTACCTTTATTTTTCCTCTTCTCGCATACTACAACTAACCATACCAATGATTTTTCGTTCGATCACTAATCTATAGATAGTCAAGATTTTCCTAATGTTATTTTTAAAAACTCTTGGCATGATCCTTTGATTTTATAGAAACCAATTTAAAATTCTTTTTGTATTTTCTTTCTTTGACTAACAAATTATGACTTCATCAGAATTTGATATTGTCCCATATTTTTCTATAGGCACTTCCATTTCTTGATCTTGATCTATTTCATATTGAATTTCACATTCTTTATTAGGACCTTCACCCATCATTTTCTTATTATTAATTTCATCATTTTCAGGTGTAATATCATTTTTCTTGCTTTCTCATTCAGATTTTCTTCTCCATATCTTTCTATGAGATATTATGCTTTTTGGATCTTCTCTTTCTAATTGTGTTTTTGGAGATTTTTCATCTCCTTTCTTCTTCCAACTTTTATTAGGTTTTCTCATTGACTTGAATGACTTATTTAAGGATTGGCTTTTCGAACTCATGCATCTTTGGGATTTGTGCCCAAACCTATCATAGTTGTAACATCTCATTGTATGAAAACAATTTGTTGTGTGCCCAACAAAATTGCATCTCCAACATCTAATTGAGTTTTTGGATTTTCTTGTATATCCTTTCTCTAGTTTCTTGTATTCCATTTCTTTATGGCCAAAGTTATGATAAGAAAAGCAATAGCCATTGAATGCGTTTCCATTCTTTATTTTATTTTGGCTTGAGATATCTGTCATTTTATTTTCTTCTTCACTTTTACTTCTATAGCCTCCTTCCTTAACAAATTTCACGGCTTGTAATTGGTTTGTGATTGCACAGTTTCCTTTTGAGAAGGATGATCCTTTCTTGTGTTTGTAAATGGTGTTCCACTTGTCACTATCTTCTTTATTATTTTATCCTAGACCATTTTTTCATCAGTTGATGTTTGGCTCTTCAAAATCTTATCTAGGATAGTTGAGATATTCTGGAAATTGACAATCTTATTTGTCTTTTCATTCATCTTTTTGAGATTGACTATTTCTAACTTCAACGTGTGACATAATTCTTCCCTTTTAGATGATTTCATCCTATGGGCTTCTTCATTTTTCTTTGCCTCCTTGAGTTGAATCTTTAGATTTGAATTACTGTATTCATTTATCTTCTTAAGGTTGATTATTTATGATTTCAACTTGTGACACGTTTCTTCCTTTTTAGTCCACTGAATATTCATGGCTTATTCCACTTCCTTAGCATGTTCAATTTGATTCTTTAGGTTGATGACTATTTCTTCTGTCTCATCCAAGACTTATTTGCATTTAATATTTTTTCATGTGTATTCAATTCTTCCATATATTTTGTTAGATTAGTAAGTTCGGTTTTCAATCTTTTGATCTTTTTTTTTTTCTAACTGAATATTTTGCCCATGATATTCATGGTTAGATTGATCTAATTGTTGAAGTAGCAACATATCTTTCTATTGAAGTTTCTCCAACTCTTCTAGAGTGCACATAGTTGTGTACTCAAGATTTTCAAAAGACTCCATAGGAACTTTAATATGCATATAATTTCTTGGTTCCAAATGAATCTCTCCTATTGCAACTGCAACATCAGTTTTAACATTATATCATTTTTCTTTAGTGATTACTGAGTTATGCCTCAATTCCTTGATGAGGTTTCCTTCCTCATTTTTTACTAGGGTTTGCATCAAATCCTTCATTTCATTCTAATTAGAAATCTCTTTCTCTATATTATGTTCTTCAATCTGGTTGCAATTTTCCTTTTCTTTATCTTGTTCCTTATCTTGATAATAATTCTCTTCTTCTGAGTTTTGTTCTTTATTTTGACAAGAATCCTGTTTATCTGAGTCTTGTTCCTCACTTTTCTAAGATTTATCTTCTTCTTGTGTTTCATTCTGATAACAATTTTCTAGTTGCAGCCATCTTTCTTTATCATATTTGTAGTGCCTCATCTTTTATTTCACTTGGTATGACAATTTATACTGAATTGCTTTTAAGGTTGTTGAATTGTTTCTCCTCGCTTCCTTTGAAGTTTGGTTTTTCTCTTTGAATTAGTTAAGTTTCAAGGCTTACTTACTACTAAATCCTAAATTCCATACCCTTTTTACTGCATATATCTTTTCATATTTTCCCTCCATGATGAATAATATGTTCCATCAAATAAGGGAGCTTCATTTGTGGAGATAACAATTTTCCACCCATTTCTTCATAATCTACCTTCCAGTGTTTAAAATGTGCTGAAGGCACTCGCTCTGATACCAATTGTTGAAATGAACACTTAACACTGATAGGGGGGGTAAATCAACGTCACAAAACTTTGGACAATTTTCCAATTTTCATAAATTCACTGAACAACATATATTTATTTCATTTTCTCAACCAATATATAAAAGAATAAATATTTTATTTATTTATTTAACTTGAATGAATACATAAGATCAACCTTTGAATATCTTCAACTTCAAAAAATTATGAGAGACCCAACTCTCTATTACAATACCCAGCTTGTAGTTCTCATATCCAACTAAGAAATGAGGAGTCCAACCCTCATAACAAGTCCCAACTTGTTGATCTTAGATCCAACTGAGATGTGAGGAATCCAATCCTCATCCAAGTCCCAAATTGTAAACATGCACCAACATGATAGAATGAATCTTCATTCAATCCATTATATATAATTATATATACTTCAACAAATTCAACTACACTTTCTTCTCACCATTATTTCTTGTTTATATAGTCTTCCAGCTGGTGTGAATTTGAATCATTGGATCTTTTGAAATTGAACCATTGTACCTTTTCATTTAAATGATAATATTAAACTTTAAATAATATCATTTTTCCTTTTATCCTTTATTCATAGTGCTCATGATTTAACTCTCTTAATCATGATTGTGTGCCGGTTCTTTTGTCTTCATGAGTTGATCACAGACATGGATCGACTCATTATATCATTCTCCTACTTCTGCTATGTCCTCAATTCACCAACATGTCATATTCTATATTTTTACCGATTCTTTGTATTCTTTTGGTGTTAAATCTTTGTCGAATTACAGAGATGGAATCTGTATGAGGTGCTTCCTTCAAACCATTTTCATATGAACATAGGCGTATAACCACATGCTTATTAATTTCAGCATTGCCTCTTATTTTACCCTTATTTCTTTATTCCATACGAACGCAGCTGGTGACCATCTGATTGTGCCACGTGTCCTTGCTAACGTGGTATACTGACGTGGATCTACTTATGTGTGTGCTACGTGTCTTCACTTCTTGACTTCAGAACTTCAGCCTTCGGGTGAATTTACATGTTCTCAACTCATTCTCACCAAAATGGTCAGCACCGAAGTTGACCACTATCCTCATCCAATCGTCATCATGTATTCTCCAGATCCAATGGCCCTTCTTTAACCCAAAAAGGATTAACTCGATCCAATGACTATCGAGAATTTAGGTATTTAGGATCTCGGGCCTTTTTCCTTGCTTATCCTATCCTTCTACTTTCCTTGATCCAATGGTCGGGATATTATCTGAAGTGTTCCTTGGATCAGATGGCTTGCATCAACTTCGGGACACTTTGTGTCTTACTCTGTCCTTCCACTAAAATTGATCCGACGGTCAATATAATTCCCAAAATGATAATGGACCTCCTATGCGACATTTCTTATGAGTCTCTTGTGTGCCATCTCTTTTGATATTTTGGGTTTATACTTGGTTTCCAACTGAACCAGGGATATGTGCATGCTCTGATATTGTGCAATCTAATACGCTACCTCTCTTGAGATTTTAGGTAGATTCCTCTACACCTCGCATTATGTCTTCTACATGACTACTCCTCAAAACTATCTCAATGAACATGATTCTTCCTTCAATCCTTTGTATTTTTCCCATGGGGATCTCTATCCCGATGGCATTTCTACAATGCACTCTTCCTTCTAAGATTTGATTAATGTCCTTTCTTTTGAGCTTGAATCTATGCATATTGTTTGACATTTTCATTCTCTGCTTACTATTTGACATTTTCATTCTCTTCTAACTATTATACTGTTGACATCAATGAAAATTCATCAATGATAACTGGTCAATAAAAATTCATCATAACAACTTATCATCACATCACAATGACATCGACTATTGACATCAATGACAATATGTCCAACACTTCCTTCGGGATGCACGACCAACTTTAGGATTGAAAGTCTTAATAGTTCCTTCACCCTAATTATGCTTGTCCCTAGTAAGCATTCACACTCAACAATTCAAGTCAAAGATGTATTCTCTGATACCAACATGATCCAAGATCTTTTCATCGATGTGAATTATTAAAGAATTGTATTGAATGAGCATAACTTGAAGTGCACCATAAAGAAGGAATAACTCAATAATGAAGAGACATATGCATCAGATCTGAAAATAAAAACTTTACAACGGAGTTCGTCCCTCGTGGACTATGTCTCTGGGTCCTGTTGTCAAATGGGTAGGCCATTTTATTAATTTAGCAAAAGAATATGTCAAAATGCATAAGTATGCCTCATTATGGAGTTAAGTTGCAAAAACTTTGCTCAGATCAGAAAATAAATAGCACCATTGAATTCATGGCATCGAATTACCCAAAAACAACTGTCTCCACACCTCAATCTGAATCTGGCACTTTCAAGCCCTTAAGAAAATTCGTCCCAGTTTTCTTTCTTGCACCTACAATAAAATTCATGGGGAATTTCTCATTTTTTTTCCCATATGTATGATAATGTGTCCCCTGGTCAAACCCCCAAACTCTGGAAAAACTTAGTTCTTAAGTAAATTTGGAGGGTGGATATACCAATGGGGCCATTTGGCTTGTTGGTTGGAGGATATATTTAAATCGCTTTGGTTAGAGGAGGTTTCAAGGTCAAGCCCATAGACCTCCATTTTAATACATGGCATGTATATATATATGTTGTTTGTTGGGCTTGCTGCTAACTTTGGAGTATGGTTTGTCTTTGGCGAATCCCGCCAGATATGGCGGTGGATTGTATTATGAATTTAGCAAACTGGGGGTTGGCGCCAACCAACACCTTTACCCCTTTTAAATTTCAGTTGTTGGTCATCCTTGGACATTTTCCCACTGCCATGTGACAACCCATGACTAGAACACATGGCGGCCTTTCAATGGCCAATGTCACCACATTGCACAGACAACCACGTCACCTCTACTATGTCAGCCTACAACGTCACTTTCTAGGTGGTTGTATAGTCTACCACATGGTTGTATGGATTTCCATGTGGTACCTTTCCATTGGTCCACGGATTTGATCAGAAAAGTCCAAAAAGGAATGACCCGTGGCAACCTCTAGTGCTACCACGTCAACATGCTGATGTCATAATGACACGTGTTTCCCCTTGTGTGTGTCATGTACATTATACGGATGATGATGAAATCTGTACTGATGCTGACGTCAACAGTACGGATGCTGACGTCAACAGTACGGATGCTGACTCATCACTATCGACTGGGCTAGGTTGGCCAAAAATTTGACCATGAATATCTTTTGATCTGTAACTCTGTTTGACGAGCAATTTATGTTGTTGGAAATCTTCTGACACGCTCTTCATGATGATGCTAATTTCACTGAGCTTTGAATATTTTGAATTTTTTCCGTTTCTTTGTCTGTTGAGACCATTCTGAGCTTCCTGAGTTGCTTTTGTGAATTCTGAGTTATCCTTAGTCTCGTCTGGATCCTTTTTGGATCATCTTCTCTTTGAGATGAAAATGAGAAAGGAAATTTTGAAAAATAAAACAAATTCCTTGAATTTTGACTGTCAAAATTGTAGAAAACAACACCAAAATACATATATGTTTTGTTAGAATAATGTAACTAGTATACCCAGAAGTGGGGAAAGGGGGGAAAGGGAACCTTGGAAGAAAATGAATAACATATGTTTTTATGACCATATGTTTAGTGAGAAAAGAAATAATGAAACAAAGATAATATAGATAATTGAATGACGTAATAAATTTTTCCAAGTATATAGAAAAAAAAAACATGTACATTTTTTAATTCTAGATATCATATAAAGTTATTTTCTACTCTGGAGATCAGATCAATTTTTTTTATGAAAATGAAATAAAACATAAAATAACTAGTAATATCATCAGTGATTCCTAGCACATCTTCCATCTTAGAAGCAATTTCACACACAATTTCGATATAGATGCTCGAACACAAAGATAATATGTGTCACACAATTCTCACATATCATTGACAACTCAAAGTGACTGAATTGGAAAACACCCTTCAAGTTAAATTATTTTATATGCTTTTAAACAAATTCCTATGATTCTAGACGTGAGAGACCTAAGTCTTTTTTAAACACTCGCCATGGCCTCAATTCTAGAATCCAACAAATTAGGTATCTAAGAAAAGGAATCATGTTCGATCATAATATGTTTTTTCACAAACCCTAAAACCGTAACTTTGAAATGCATTCTTGGGGTTGCTCAGGGTTCCCCATTTTTTCACAAATGAACATTGGGCGAGATTTAATTGTTTAACATGTTTGAAATGGGAAGGGAATGAAGGAAGGAGTGTATAGGCCCTAATTGTGATCTTGTGACATTCCTTGTCTATAATATCAATACTCGTAAGTGTGATATTGCTATGATATGGATCTTCCAACCAACAACATTTAGTGAAATTACTTTAGCAACTTGACACAACATATAATCATAACCAATAGAGAAAATAAGATCTTACCAATATGAAAGGAAATCATTTCCATAAATAGAACTTATAGTGATTCCTCATTATCTCAATTTATAAGTAGTTTGAGAGAAGTACATTTATACTCTATTTTAACTTTGAAGATAGAGGTTCAAAAAATTTCGAAAATTCTAGTACCATTATCCCAAAGATTGTAACATGTTAGTAAAATTGTTTTCCCACTATTTTCTATAACATCTAAGATTTTGAAACTCAAACTTAAGAATTGCAAATTAGAACAGAGACTAGTTGTTTAGAACCCATTGGAAGATGGTGTCATGCAACATTTTAAATGTATTCTCTTTGAATGTTTGTTGGTATAAATCAAAAGTTCCAATTCCACTTTCTTGACTTTTGTAGAAAATGCTTTGCAATCATTCAAGTCATTGGAGAATCCATGTCAACATATATGCATTAAAGCATACACGAATAACAATCTACAAAAGAGCAAAGATACACAACACACATACCCACATTAGCAACCCAATGGTTTTAGTGACCTATTTCCATTTAATTGAAAGATGAAAACATACACAAATAACAATGCACAAAAGCACATGGATACACAATGCACAATGCACATACCCACATAAGCAATCTAGTTTTTTTAGCTAAATTTTTTCATTTAATTGAAAGATCAAACTTGCAATAACTCTTAATTTATGTCAAGGGACAAAAAATTGAACAGTGGGGAGCTAGGTGGTTCACTCTCTCCACCCAAGTTCAAAGCCCCAATGAGACATGCTTGAATTAATTATTGGGTTCTTCATGAGATAATACTTGGTGAGACAATTGTTGATATCCACATGAGCATTTGTAACTAGGTCGTGTTCCCTTGAAGAATCCGATTTACCCTAAGTATGATCATTGGAATAAGGGGCCCCGGGTTTCTATGATAAGTTTTCCAATATAAAGAAAAATAAACTTTTAATTTGTTCATAAAAAAATTAATTAAAAAGAAAACTCTTAATTTGTTCATAAAAAAATTATTTGTGTTTCCTAGTACATACACATAATTTCTTTATAGTTTGAAATAAAATGTCAATTTCCAATCAAAAATCCAAAACCCACATCATAGAATACCATCTACAAGCAAATTTTCACAAAACTCAAAACTTAATCAATGTTCATTAGAATCCCCACTAAATATTCCATCGTAGAGTACCATTAAGCAATGACAAAATATTTAAATTTTGAAAACAAAGATGGAAACATTCGTTCAAAAAATCCATAACCCACAATAAGGAATATTGGCCACAACTGAAATTTCACAAATTAAAATTTCAAAAGTACCAATTACATACTACAGTGTTGAATATCATTAAGTAGGAGAATTCGATCAGACCTTAAAACCAAAAGACAAATTACATTGAATTTAAAAAAACGAAATGGAAATTTCCATAAAATTTGAGAACTCACATCACATAATTCAAACTCAAAGGTTAGGATTAACAATCAAAGTTTATTTAAAGTTGCAGAATCGAAATGTCAATATACAAAAACTCAAAATATTAGAATTAGCAATCTCAATTTAAAATCATAAAAAAAAATTATGTAAATTTACAAAATGGGAATGCCAATTTCCATAAAATAACCCATGTCATAGACCAATCTATTGAACCCAATTTCCACAAAATTCAAAATCAAACATTATAATTAACAATTAGATTTAAGACCTTTAGACAAAATGTTATTTCCAATAACACGAAGAATACACATCCAAGAACAACATCCATGAACCAACTTTCACATAAATCGAACATACAACTTTGAATTAACAATAACTTAGAAGTTAAAACCATAAAACCTAGAATCCAATTTTCACAAAATTCAAACAAAATCTATAACCAATTTTTCACAAAATTCAAATACAAAGCTTATAATTAATAATTAGAATTTAAGACCCTCAAACAACATGCTTCAAATTTTTAAAACCAAAATGCCAATTCCATAAAATAAAAAAAATTCCACAATTTAATTTTTACAGAATTCAATCATATGACTCTAAGAACTTAAGTTAAAACCTTAAAAAAATTTCATCAATTTTCAAAACAAAAGTTTTATTTTCCATTGACTTATCCAAATCAATGAATCACATCCACAACACAATTCACAAAAAATTCAAACTCAAAGTTATGAATTAAGTATTAAAATATAAAACCCCGAGACAAATTTCTACAAATTTTCAAAACAAAATATAATAAAATCACATGAGAAAACAATTCTACAACCCGATTTATGAAAGATTATATTAGTTATATATATTAAAACCTTGAGATAGGTTTAACATATTCACAAAGTTAAAGCTTTATATCTTTTGAATTAGAAATTAGAATATAAAATCCTAAATATTCAAAATCTTTAAAAAGAAAATGTCAGCTCTTTAAAAAGAAAATGTCAGCCCTAAAATCTCTTTGTTCACATTTTCAAAAAAAAAATGCCAACCTTAAGACATAATTCTTTAAATTTTCAAAAATAAAATATGAATATCCAAATCCAAGATATTAGAACTCAAGACATTTTTTTAAAATTTCAAAACTAAAAATGCCAATTTCCATAAAATAAAGAATTAACATCACTTAACAATGCCCACAACCCATTTTTTACAAAATTAAAAATAATAGCTTAGAATTAAGAATGAGACACTAAAACCCTTTAAAACATTTCTCTTCAAAATATTTATAAAGAAAATGTCAACCCTGAGATATCTTTCTTCAAATTTTCAAAATAAATTATTAACCTTAAGATATATTTTTTTAATTTTTCAAAAAGGAATTGTGAATATTCATAAAATAGAGAAACCACATCATAGAACAATGTCCAAGATCAATTTTTCACAAAATTCAAACTCAAAGCTTTAAATCACAATCAGAACTGTAAACCCTAAGACAATTTTTCTTACATTTATGAACAAAAAAAATGGTTTCCATAAAATCTAGAGTCCACACCCAAAAACAGTGTCCATAAGCTGGTTGTCACAGAATCCAAATATAAACATTTGAATTAACAATAAAAAAAATTAGAGTTTAACACGTTCATACGTATTTCTTTAAAATTTTCAAAACAAAAAACAATTTTCTATAAACTTGAGAAATCACATCATAGAACAACTTCCGCAAACCACTTTTCATATAGTTCAAACTTGGAGCTTTGAATTAACAATAAATACCAAAGGCCATTTAAGATTATTGGGATATTATAGGTTTTTTAACACTAGGTATTCACAAAAACAAAAATAATATGTAAGTACCACTAGAGGAGCAACAAAATTCCATCACACGATATCAAAGTCATTAAAGTCATCTCAAAGGAATTGAATAAATTAACATTTAAAGGTTTTTTTTTTTTGTTGGGGAGCACATCATTCATTAAGTGCATAGTCTCTCCATCATCGACCTCCATGGCGGATCGATCTGTGGTTTTTAATATCGTTAAAGAGAAATGTGGCAATTGGCTTCATCCTTTCATGAACTTAAATGCCCTGCAACACACTTTGATTCAGATGTTCACTGAAAATCAAACTTGCACTCTCTCATTTGCAGTAAACTCCCCAATCTACCAGTACGAATAGACAACAAAAGAGAGGTAAAAATTGCAGGCATAGTGTTGGCATGTTTACAGGAAGAGTGTTCTTTTCATCGATGGAAAGAACGGAAGGTGGAGCAGAAGGTGAGAAATATCAGGAGGAAGAGCTACAGTGGCCATTGGATCACCGATCCAAACGAACCTTCAACCGAATACCCGACAACCGTTGGATCGTTCTAAGTGGAAGGACATGATAAGTTAGAAGAGCGGCATCGAAGATAGATAGAGCCATCTATCTAAGAACATGATCGATGAACAACATTTGGTTCACGTCAAAATTTGTGAGGAGGTTAATGTTAGGGGAATCTCACTTCGAGAGAATTGGCAACTTGAAAGTCGAATTACCCGCAGCCTGAAATCTGAAATGAATAAGGACCATCGGATCTGGAGAAAATGCGATGACAATTAGATCATGGAGAACCATGTCTACAAGGACGTGGCAGACCAAGTTGGCAAACCACTTCAGAAGACCATGTCAACAAGGACACATGGCGCAATCAGACAATGAAAAGTGTCAAGTCGAATCGACATTTCAAGTAAGTGAAAATCATGAGTCTGA
Organism: Picea abies; assembly: GCA_900067695.1. Classification (NCBI taxonomy): domain Eukaryota; kingdom Viridiplantae; phylum Streptophyta; class Pinopsida; order Pinales; family Pinaceae; genus Picea; species Picea abies. The sequence continues at coordinate 2,242 of CBVK0100211405.1, read as the reverse complement.
GTGACACATGGAAGCTACTCGGCTTGTGACACATCATCAAGTGACGTAAGTAAGTTACATCACTCCGGGAGTTTTAATTCAGGATTTTTACCACCAGCACTTGCCCAAAGTCCTAAAGTCCCAAAGTGGACACGAAACGTTTGATTTGAATATCACTTTGAGAGCATTCTCAACTGTCAATCTACTACAATGGAAGGATAGTGTAAGTGGAAGTATTAACCGACAGGAAGCGATCTCCACCACTTATGACTTACTAAGTAGGTGATCACTCCAGAGGAAAATGGAGCAGCGATTACCCTAAAGTCCCAAAGTCCTGAATGTCGAAGACCCGAAGAGCTGAAGGAGCTAAGGACCATCGATTTGTAGGAGGACACATGTCAACAGATCATGATCTCCGAGTATGAAATACTCTAGAGGAAAGCAGAGAGTGAAAGAATCGAAGCCCAGAAGTGAATCTCGACCATTGATTGAGAAGGGTGCCAAGGGTCGTCGATTTGGTCTTGGTAGAAAGTGTCGAAGTCCCGAAGAAGACTAGAGTCATTGAATTGAGGAGGACACATGGCAGGAATTTGTGGACTCCGGCTAAAATCATTTTGGGAGAGCGTGAAGGTTGAGAATTGAAATCGCTGAAGACTGGAGTAGCGAAGCAGATCTCAACCGTTGATCGAGAAAAAGGGACATTCATCAGTGGATTTTAAACTTCGAAATATTTACATACGGAGGAAAGTAGGGTTTGAGAGTTGAAACTCTCGAACCTTGGATCATGAAATAAGCCATAGCCATTGATTTGGAAGGGATCTACATGTCAATAGATCTTGGAGATATAGGTTCACGCATGGAAGGAGGAAAGAAGGTAGATAACATTCATTGATCGAGAGGCATCACCAAGGAATTGGAGATCAACGGTCATGCTCAATTGTGGGGTCAGAACATGCTCGGGTCTTAATTTTTCTTGAGCAAGCTGCAATCAAAACCACAGTATCGCCAAAGGCATATGTGGAGCTCTGTAGTGAATTGAGAGGAGAAAAGCAGGTTTCCCTCAAACTGCCTTTGGTCACACCCGCAATCACGTAGTCATGTGATATCATCGCCCAAGGTCACATAAATAGAATATAGGGGAAGGAGCTAGCACTGCTAGGCTCCACATCGGAGGTTACACATTGAAAAGTCAAAAATGCCTCTGCGTGTATAATCAAATGGTGATGATCAAACAAAATCTGATCGAAGGCTTGTTGTTTCACTTCGTGGTTTCTTGATCAGTTACGATTCAGTTACACTAACTAAATAAATGTTCCTGAGCTTCTTTGAGATTCCTGACTTGAGCGTTGGAGATGTGGAGTGTAACGTATGATGAGAGAAGGAATAAAAGAAAGATGTTGTGACAGATGAAGGTTGTTGTTTCTTTGTAAAACAAGTTGGATGGTTATTCACATATGTAGAAGGAAACCAAGCGTATGTGTGAAAGTGCAGAGGGGAGGCATAGCACATAGAACGAACATGGCGCACAGAGCATAAAACGTAGAAGAATAAAAAGTGCAAGAAGATGTGAGCATGAAGACATTGATGCAGGCAGAGCAGAGCAGTGTAGCAAAATGATGATGAGACTGGTAAGCCATTGATAAATACTATATCACTATAATAAATTTCAACAAGCAAAGATTTATATCTTAGGGTGGTAGGGTGGTGCTAGGGAGGACTATCATCCTCAGAGTTTCAAGTGGGTGCTTGAACACAGGGAGTTGTAGCTTCCATCTGGTTGTAGCCTTGAACACAGGGAGTTGTAGCTTCCATCTGGTTGTAGCTAGATAAACCAGGGTGGTAGGGTGGTTCAAGGGAGAACCATTTTTCTCTGTTATACAGGTTGGTGCTTGTGTGACTGGAAGTTGGTGCTTCCATCTAGTTGGTGTTGGAACACTCAGGGATTTGGTGCTTACTTCTAGTGGGTGTTAGAGAAATAAGGGATTTGGCACTCCCAACAATTTTTTTCTTTTAAAACAGAGGTGGTAGCCTCACAAAGAGTTGGTGCTCATAAGAATGATAATGTACAGAAAATAAATACTACTTATCATATTAATAAGAAGAGGTGTTCTCCCTTTATGGGTTTCCTCAGGAATATCTATCTCTGTATACTTCATTTTTGTGATTGATGTTGAATACTCTATTGCTTCCTTCCCTGAATTATTGTGATCATCATTGAGTGTTCTATAATGATTTTAAAATGGGTATAATTGTTTTAGCACAA
>CBVK0100211396.1:0-14412 GCA_900067695.1 Picea abies | reverse complement strand
TCGTTGCCTTTTGCAAATCGACAGGGATTCAAAGGGAGTTGACTGTTCCTCATAATCCTCAACAAAATGGTGTAGTAGAAAGGAAGAACAAATCTATTGAAGAAATCGTGAAGGCACTACTAAACAATCAAGGTTTATTTATGTTCTTATAGGGAGAAGCAACCATGACAACAATATATGTTCAGAACAGAAGTCCTCACCGCATATTGAAGGACATGACTCCAGAAGAAGCCTTCTCAGGAAAGAAACCTAATGTGGAAAACTTAAGAATCTTTGGATGCCCTGTTTACTTTCACATTCCCAAGGACAAAAGGAATAAATTAGAACCCTCAGGAAAGAAGGGCATATTCATGGGATATAGTGAATCATCCAAGGCTTATAGAATCTATATCCCGGAACAACATAAGATTGAAGTCAGCAGAGACGTGACCTTCAATGAAAAGATGGATTTGAAGAAATCCATAGAAGAAACTATAGAAAAATAAGAGTATGAAGAGCTTATTGAAGAAGGCACATGTCTTCCAGAAAACCATAATGAAGAAAAGGAACAACTTGATCATCCGATGCAACCATGTGAGACCATTGATTCAGACACTGTACCTAAGACCAAGAAACGACCAACTTGGCTTGAACCTACCCTACAAGAAGCAGAAAGACTCAAGGCCCCAAGTGGGACCTTCAGAAAAAGTAAGAAGCCCTAAAGATTCTCTATCTATGCAACATGTATGACAAAGCTTCTAGATGAAGAACCTACCACGTTTGAAGAGACAATTCAGAAGAAACAATGGAAAGAAGCCATGACAGAAGAACACCAGTCCATCATGAAAAATGATGTATGGGAAATTGTGCCTAGACCTAAAGAAAAATCAGTAGTAATTTCAAAATGGGTATATAAGATCAAACATGTAGCAAACGAAAGCGTGGATAAATATAAAGCAAGGTTCGTAGCTAGAGGGTTCTCCCAGAAGGGGGGAGAAGACTATGATGAAACATTCGCTCCTGTTGCCAGATATACTTCCATTAGAGCTATCATGTCTCTTTCCGCTTCAATGGGATGGAGTTTACATCAGATGGATGTAAAGACAACTTTCCTCAATGGAGCAATCGAAGAAGAAGTATACATTGAACAACCTCAAGGGTTTGAAGTACATTCCAGAGATACTCATGTTTGCAGACGAAAGAAAGCTTTATATGGACTCAAGCAAGCTCCAAGAGCTTGGTTTGCCAAGATAGACAACTACCTAATGAGACTTGGTTTCTCCAAAAGTCATGCAGATCCAAATCTTTACTACAAAGTTGTGAACAATGCACCTGTGATTCTACTTCTATATGTCGACGATCTATTCCTAATAAGTGAAGAGTCTCTCATCATCAAGTGCAAAAAGGAACTAGCTTCTGAGTTTGACATGAAAGATCATGGCCTTATGCATTACTGCTTGGGACTAGAAGTATGGCAGAAGCGTGGTGAAGTATTCCTTGGACAAGGAAAGTATGCAATAAAGATTCTTCAGAAGTTCGGAATGATGGATTGCAAATCCATGGACACTCCTATGACCATAGATATAAGAAAAGTAAGAGACTCAGATTTTGATCCATTAGATCCATTACTATATCTACAATTGATTGGGTCATTAATGTATTTGGTAAATACTCGACCAGACATTTGCTTTGCCGTGAACACACTAAGCCAGTTCCAGGTGGAACCTAGACATGAGCATTGGACAGCTGCAAAGCATGTTCTAAGATATATTTGTGGGACACTAAACTGTGGCTTAAGATATACCGTATTGAGTGACATACAACTTCATGGATTCACAGATTAAGATTGGGTAGGAAGTGCAGAAGACAGAAAGAGTACTTCAAGGATGTGTTTCAGCTTGGGCTCCGCTATGATATCTTCGGGTAGCAGGAAACACAAGTCTGTCGCACTCAACACAGCAGAAGCAGAATATATCGCAACATGTGAGGCATGTACAGAAGCAATATGGCTGAGAAAGATAATTTTCGAATTATTTGATCAGGTTCCAGATTCGACCATAATACACTGTGACAATCAGAGTTGTATAAGGCTATTAGAACACCCAGTGTTTCATGAACGGTTGAAACACATTGAGATCAAATACTACTTTATTCGAGATAAAGTCCAAGAAGGAGAAGTAAAGCTCCAGTATATCCCCACAGATGAGCAGACAACAGATATCCTAACAAAGCCTCTGTCCAGAATAAAGTTTGCATATTTCCGAGACAAATTGGGGATTGTGGAAATAACTCCCTTAGCTGAAAGGGAAGAAATGACTCTCCAGGTTGGGAGGGAGCATTGACATATCATTGAATTGAGGACAATCATTTTCAAGTTTGAAAAATGGTCCAGCTTGGGCAGTTCCTTTCCAGTTCGGAAGGTGGCTTGAGATTTTTGACGGACATGCATTTTCTAGTTCGAACGGTCATTTTCGTAATGAAAATGGTTCGATGGATTGCTGATGTACCATAGACAACGATTTCCCATTGTGGTTAACATGGGAAATGGTCTAGGACAGTCTCTCTTCTTGACGGTCACTTTTATTAGTGCTCAAGAAGACTGGTCCGCCTCGTCGGACAATCATTCTTTTGAAGCTCATAGTTGTGAGTAGTTTCGAAGAATGGTCCGTTTTGGAGGTTGGTGTAGGACAGTCATTTCCTTAGGAAATGGTCTGGATAGTCATTCCCTAGGGCAAATTCATTCTCTCCAGGTTGCACTTTGTTTAGTGCCGGAGGAATGGCCCAGATAGGTGAATGGTCCAGGTTCAACAACAAGGACAGGCTTTCCCTAGGGCAGACTCATTCTCTCCAGGTTGCACTTTGTTTAGTGCCGGAGGAATGGCCCAGGATAGAGAATGGTCCAGGCTTAGAAATTAGGACAGTTATTCTTCCTTGCTTGAGAAGAATAGTCCAGATAGCCGATCATTGATGTTCTACTCTGAGGGCAGATGCTCTTCCAGATCTCACAGATGTGAGTGGAAGAATGGCCCAGATGACTCAGTTTATATCATAACATTGTTTCTTTGCAGGTTGATATCAATTGATATGATTACTATGGAGACTGTATGTCTCCAGACAGTAGAAGTATGCTACTGTGGTGGATATGTTCCACTGTTTGTGACTGTGTCACGGATTGAGTAGTTGTATACTACTATGGATAAACACAGTTGTGTTCTATCAATTGACATTGTACCAGTTGTCATGGAGATTATCCAGTTGGATAATAATGACGATGCTCGTGATGCTACCAGTTGAATGGTTTGTTTGTGCTCAAGACCATTATCAGTTATACCTCCCTAGCTAGGAGGGAGTGTTGATATTATAGTAGCTTCGGGAGGTATCAACCTCCATTGTGACCTTTGACAAGATTAGAATATTTCGGAAGTAAGAAAAGAAGTAAATGTAACCCTAGAAGAGATGTCGGTTAAGAGAGATAATTAATATGTCACTTTACACACACTTCTCAGAATCGTAGAGAGACACTTGTGCGCACTGTAGTCTGGCAGTCTTGTGCGCAAGTCCTGGAGAAGGTGCTGCCGCTAGTTCTAAAGTCTATTGTTTCTATCTTTTTGGGTTGGACTCTTTGATCAACTTTGGTTACTTCTTGCTTGGTGCATTAGCTTTGCTTGGCTATTGGTTTGCTAACAGGATTCTTGTCTCTGTCAAGGTCAAGGTGCTCGGAGGGTGGCTTCGGCCTATGGTTGGGTGACAATAGTGATATTGTCTATGGTAAAACGAGCACATTCTAATATGGAGTTGGTTTCGGAGGAGGTTTTGGAGTTTCGGGAGCGGAAACTGAGGAGTAGGGTCATTAGAGTGTGTTTGATCAGATGGAGAGCGCTTCCAATAGAGGACGCTACTTGGGAGAGCGAGCAGGTGTTGTAGCACCATGGATTGGTATTGCTTGAGGACAAGCAATTTCGGGAAGGGAGGACTGTAATGTCTCTTTCCAAATAGGAGCTCCAGAGAGGAGGCTTAATAGTCTAAACTGCCCCGTTAGATTATAGCGAGAGTCAGAAAAGGGTAAACAAGGTTATTAGAGGTCACTCCAGTCAAAGGTGTTATGTTTAGAAAGTGACATTGAGCTTAAAGTGGTTAAAAGCGCTTTTAAGTCATTTTGAGATAAAAATAGAAGAGACGAGCTAAAATTAGAAGTCAACAGTGAATTAGGGTTTCAACAATGAATTAGGGTTGCAATAGTGAATTAGGGTTTAGGAAAGCTATAAGAGAAGGGTTAGCGACCTAATTCATCATTATGCAAATTATGACTTGTCATTGAGGAGAGAGGCGCATCTCAAGAGATATAGTTCAATGGATTCCAGGAGGAAGACACCAGTTGGCTGATTTCGGTGTTGAGAGACACTTCCTAGTCACCGGGAAGATCACACAGGTCTGCCATCATTCTTCAGCAGCGGTTACATAGGGTCTAGCAGCAAGGGCACACTTATCCAGGGTGAGGGCGCAACTTCTGAGGAGGTTCAATGGATCGACTTGTCCCATCCAGGGAGAGTTAAGAGATTCCCCTCTGACCCAGTTGAGAGGAAGGCAAGGCGCATCTTTTGCTTGGTTCGTCGTCAGATTCCGACAGAGGAATCATCTGGGGCGCATTTTCCAGACTTGGAAGTGCGACACTTTTGGCCTACACATCCGGGCTTCCCGAGCGAGCATCAGATCAGATCCAGGGAAACCCTTCTAACCCATTTCTCAGTAGGTCAGGGCGATCATTTTGAGATACCTCTCAACCGATTCCGATGGTGGAATCACTAGGGCGCAATTTTCCAGAGAGGGAGGGGTGCATTCCCCCAGGGGGATTCATTCGGGGTCCAGACACACTAGCAGAGGGGTCGATCAGTCACCATGACTGAGAATTAAAGTAGGGCGCACCATTTGGGATAGTTTCCAGGCCTTTCCGAGAGGTATAGCCACCAGGGAGAACTTTCTAGACCTTTAGCAGTTACTGTGCGAGCTGCCATAGTTCTAGTTCATCCTTTGACCCCACAGTGCTCATTTACTACCGGGTATTATCATTTAGTTTGCTTATTGTATTCCGGCTAAGATCCTTTTGTCTTTTGATCTAGCCGAGTGATTCATTTTATTCAACTGCATTCGACATTTGTACTCCGCAGAGATATCATAATATCAACTTTGTAGTCCTTTATTGCTTTGTTATTTGTATGATCATTTATATGTTATAAACAATTAATCCTACACACACATTAGCAGTGTTTCCTAGACTACCCAAGTCAAGAACTTTACATCTGGTGTGCAAGAGAAGTCTAAGGGATTCTCTTAAGGTCTTTCTTATTCGGAGGGTATGCTATAAGGTTGTGATGTTGCTGTAGGGTTGTGATGATGTCGTATGCTCTGCTATGAAGTTGTGATGTTGCCGTGAGGTTGTTGGGGTTTATATGTGGACCCAGTTTGTGAGGCTCATATTTTGGAGATTTTGGCATATGATTGGCACATGTTTTTATGCGGTTGTTGGGTTTTATATGTGGGGACCCATGTGGAGCCAGTTTGATGATGATGATGTATCAATGATAGTGATAGTGACAGTGACCGTGACAGGTTGATTCTTTTATGTACATATTTTGGGGTGGAAGGAAGGGGCAAAGAAAGGGGGTTGGATCCTCCTTTCAGTTGGAACTGTAGAATCTAGGGAGTTGTAGCTTCCTTCAGGTTGGTGCCTGTAAATCAGGGGGTTTGTGTCTCCTTCCAATTGGAGTTGGAGAATTTTGGAAGTTGTAGCTTCCTAGAAATTAATGTTGTTATTATATAAGAAAAGCATTCTGTGGTTTTTTTCCACGTTAAATCTGTTGTGCACTGTGTATTTTTTCTTCTGCTCCTTACTGTATATTGGGATGCATTTATTTGATTGAAAAGTTTAAGTTTTAAAAGGTGCTAAATTATAATTGATATTGATTCACCCCCCCTCGCAATATCAATAATTGGTATCAGAGCAGGTTACCTTCACAACAGTCTAATCACTGGAAGGTAGAACATGAGAAAAAATGGAAGGCCACATTCCAAATGGGATTCCACCATTTGATGGAAACAATTATGCATACTAGAGATACAAAATGCAAACTTAGTTGACAACTTTAGGAGTGGATATTTGGCTCTTAGTTGTCAATGGCTATAAATCTCTGAAAAATATGCGAACTGATCGAGATGAGAAGAAATTAATAAGTTGTAATTCAAAGGCTAGGCATGTGATCATAAGTGGATTGACACCAATTGTTTCTATCAAGGTGATGGGTTGCAACACAACTAAAGAGGTTCGGGTTGAACTTCAAAATATTTATGAAGATGATCCAAAAGTTAAGCAGGTCAAGCTTCAACGACACAGAGCACAGTTTGAAAATCTGAAAATGAATGAAAAAGAAGATATTGAAACCTATTTACTTAGAGTAGATGAAGTTGTCAATGCCATCAGAGGATTAGGAGAAGAAGTCAAAGAATCCTTGGTTGTATAGAAAGTATTTAGATAGTTTGAAAATCTAAAAATGAATGAAAAAGAAGATATTGCAACCTATTTACTTAGAGTAGATGAAGTTGTCAATGTCATCAGAGGATTAGGAGAAGAAGTCAAAGAATCTTTGGTGGTATAGAAAGTGTTGAGATCACTTCTTTTGAGATATGGTGCCAAGGTCTCAGCCATTGAAAAAACTAGGGATTTGACCAAAATGACAATGAATGAATTACATGGGATGCTCACAACATATGAAATGAGAACATATATAGAAAATGGACAGCCAAACAGAGAAGCAACTTTTAAATCCATGAAGAAAACAAGGAACAAAGAACACATGGTAGAAGAAAGACCAGGGGATTTATCAGATGAAGAAGAAGCATATTTCGTAAGGAGGCTCAAGAGGGGAATCGACAAATACAAAGGTAAGTTACCTTTTAAATGCTTCAATTGTGGTAGAATAGGACACTATGCTAAGAAATGTTCTTTTGAAGAAAATAAAAGCTTCCACATGTAAAAGAGCCTTTACTCCAAGGAGGATAATAGTTCTTCAGATGTAAGCGATGGAGAAGAAAGGGAAGTTCTCTTCATAACTCAAGAAACTCAGAATGATGACCACAAAAAATATGAAACAGATGAAATCAATTATGAAGAAGAGTCTGATGCAGAGACAAAAGAAACAAACATAGAAACTTTCTGGGGAAGCAAAGACATCACAGAAAGTGAACAGGAACATGAAGAAAATATTGAAAAATTGAAGCATGCTGAAGAAGAAAATATCAAGCTTAGAAACAAAAATAGAGAGTTAAAAAATAAATTGAAAAATCGTGAAGAAGAGAATCATGATCTTGAAAAGACAATTGATAGCTTAAAGGAGCAGTTAGATAAATCCAAGAAGACTGAAGATTATGAGAAATTAAAAACAGAATTGGATCGTGCAAGAAAATAGCTGATGCTGACAACGAAAAGTTGAATTACTACAAAAAATTTGAAAGAAGTATTGAAAAGTTAGATGAAATTCTTAGCAAACGGAGATCACCTACCGATGAGAAAAGACTTGGATATGACAATAGTTTGAAGACAACAAACACAGATAAAACAAACAGGGAAGATGAAGGAAATTCTAGAAACTATGCAAATGCCTTAAGAAGTGGAATCAACAAACAAAAGGGAGTTGAAGAACAATAGGAACATGACACCTCCAGCTGGAATAGAAGATCAAAATTCAGAAGGGGTGAGACACCATGAAGGTCCTTTTCTACCAGGTATGAGAGTATTTTTCTTTGTCATTGTTATGCTTGCAGAAACTTTGGACACAAAGCAATTCATTGTAAAATCAATGCAAGAGACAACTATATGAGAAACAAAAATGATTATGGATATCCAAAGGATAATCATGTAAATAGTAGATGTGGAAGTGCTCATGGATTCGTCAACAGAAATTGCAATCCATTTGATCCATTGATGGATCACAACATTGTATGTTACAAATGCAATAATCTTGATAAAAAAGCACGAGATTGCAGAAATATGAAAGAAGATGCTCCTATCATAAAACCAACTACAGTATGGGAAAGGAAATAGAATCCAAACAAGGAAGATTGTCGATTAGCACTGCTTGCTGAAAATAAAGAAGTCAAATGGTACATAAACAGTGGGTGCTCAACACACATGATCGAGGACCAAAACAAATTCATCAACTTAAAGAAAGGAAAAAAGTGGCAGTGTTGCATTTGGAAATGACTCCTCTGTCATAATACTTGGAAAAGGTGTGGTGAGCCTCAGAAGTGAAAATGTAAAAGCTACAAATATCTTACTGGTTGAAGATTTGAAGCATAATCTCCTTAGTGTCAGTAAATATGTGATCAAGGATATAATCTTAAGTTTGATTCTTGAAGATGTGAAATCAGAGAAGAAGACTTAGGAAGATTGGTTGCAACAACAAGAAGAAGACCAAATAACATATACATCCTAGACAAAGAGGAGAGAAAAATGATTGAAGTCACACAAAAGAGCTCCAAGGACTATAACAAAGAAGAAAAGGATAAGAAGCCAGAAAATGACGGTGAAATACTATTGAGCGCTATGAAATCAGCGGGAGCAACCCCAAAGAGAAGAGTTGCCCTTTGCCATTGATCTCAAAGGGGGAGAGAAAGATCAGGAGCACGATGACAGGGGGAGCTTGAGTGTTGCCATTAATGACAAAGGGGGAGATTGTTGAATGGTGTTGTCATTGATGTCAAAGTCAGTGATTGGTGATCAACATGAAGAAGCCTATGGGTTTACTTGAAGGAGTCTCTAAGGTGGTTCCCTTATTTCATAGCTTTAAGCATGGCCCTCACGAGAAGACACTTTGAAGAAGTCGACAAGAAGCCCTAGAGGTGTGGTTAAGAAGCCCCTACAGTCAAGTGAAGAATCCTCCCCCTCTCAGTATCAACAATGCCAATTCTTTGAAGTGCAATTTCGGATCCTTTTTGTCGAATCGCTCCATTAACTTCTGTGTGAAGTCCAGATAAGAAGTAATGCTGGCATGTCCCATAGTGACCAATCCATGGTACCACCACTCACGGGCCTCTCCATCTAGGTGCACCGTAGCGAATTTAATCACTTCTGCAATTGTCATAGGGTTGAGTTGGAATTATGTGTCCAACTTTTGAACCCATGCTCTAGCTGTGCACTTGTTCAAACCATCAAAGGAATGAATGGTTAGCTTCCCAACTTTTTTCATGAGATCAATGTTCTACTGACCCTTGTTGAAGTCCCTTGGTTTGTTCCTGCATTTGATCGTATAGTAGTCCTGTAATGACATGGCTGCTTGGGAATTCACCACCAAGAGCTCAATACTCCCTCAAGTAATCACTAAAATCTTCACGCTGTCCTTGTCGCCCATGATTTTCTGTTTGCTGATCCCCCAAGAACTGAGGCATAAGAGGTTTGAGAATTATTCTATTGGTGATCCCAGTGCCAACTTGTGTGGGAATATTATTGTTGTTGCCTTCTGCATGATTCCCATTAGAATTCCCATGGTTGTAGTTCCCATTGTGTCCATTAGAATCCCTTGCACCATTGTTACCCCCATGGTTTTGATTTGATTGAGTGCTGGCAATGCATCGTGTCATGAGCTGTACCAGTTGTTGCTGCCCCCTGGCCAAATCATTTAGGATATGCATGGCACTGTCCTCAGGTGTCTCATTTTTGTCCCCCATGTCTTCCTCTTCCTCTACTTCTAGTTGACCTTCTTTTGAGTGAAATATGTTTTCTGCTCCTCTATACCTTCTTCTTCGGTAAGCGATGTTTGTTTCATCCCCCGGAAGCATCAAAGCACCATATAATGTTCAGGTTGGTAGGAAAACCAGCTCTGATACCACTGTAATATCCGTATCTGATTTTTTTTTTTCAATTCCTCTTAGTTGGGCAGTTTAGGCATTTCGTCGAATAGTTTATATGCAAGCATTTAGTCAAATAGTTGGTGTGTATTTCTGGGTTTCACCGTGTAAAGTGCAATGGTACACAATTGTAGTTGCCCAAATTTTTTTGCTGTATTAAAAGCATAACAACATACTTACAAAAATGGCTAGAGCTCAACCCAAAAGCTATAGCAGTAAGAAAACAATGATTATGCTCAGTTCTAACCTGAGTATTGACTGATATAAAGCTGCCTGTAGATGAAATACATGTGCAACATGCTATTATTTTCATAGCATTAGGTTAAGCATGAAGTTCATTCCATTTATCAATTAACGATAACCATAAATGCTGCAGCAACCAAGATCACATGAAGAAGCACCATGCACAAGAACACAAGATATATCTTGGGAAACCCTTCTCAAACAAGGGAGAAAAACCCAGCCAAATCCTTTGCTATAATCTTCAAGAGAAAGACCTTTACCTTCAAGAATATCCTAGCACACAAGAGGGTGCACAAAACCTAGAAACCCTAGCGCCTAAGAGAGGTGCGCAACTTTGACCAAGAAGTGTGATTGCTAAAATTTCCAAAACTTGCAAGTGAGTGTGTTTCTACAAATGAGAGATTTCCGGATGCCATAGACCTGAGTCACTGCATTACACAGATGAGCTAGGTCCTCACACGTGCACTTATGCTCATCCATAGTCACGTCTGCTCTATAGATTTGCTTTCCCACTGCCACAACAGGAGGATCATCTAGAGTCTTCATATCAACTTTGCTGCTTATTCAGAGGAGGCCATCACATCATCTTCGTTCTTATTCTCATGATGATGTGCCCAACGCTTTTCGGGATTTCCCTAACTCAACAGATCGCTCTTACATCGGATAATCATCTGGAGTTCTTCTCTCTCACGTCATGGAGGAGGCCATATACATTCCTAGTCCCTAGCCCTTGTCCCAGGCTGGAACCACAAACCCTTTATTAGGGGCTTTCTCTCAGGTTTGTAAGCTGAGAGTAAGACTTCACATAGTTTCTATATTCCACATCTCACGGGTTTGTAGGTTGGAGGATGTCTCCTATAACTTTCTTCATTAACACTCCCTCTCAGCTAGGGAGGCATTCTCCATCAAGCCAAGTCTCATACCGATGTACTCTGAGTTTTGTTTTTGGCTAATGTTATTCATACTCCCTCTTAACTCGGAAGGAGTTCTTCACCAAGTAAATGTTTGCAGTCTGCTCAGGTGTGGGAAGGTAGTTGCAAGTATACAATCTTTCTTTTGTATCATATCTCTGATATGAAGGTATTTCATCTCGTCGTGTTTTGAATCATCAGAAAACACTGGAATCTCAAGGAGCTTTACATACGACTCTTAGTTATCATCATAGGATCCATCTCATGGTTAAGTAAAACTGCCGGAAGTTTGTGGAGCCACATTGCTTCGCACACTCACTGCTAGATATACTTTGTCTTTGGTGCACTCAAGGCCACAGAGTTTTGTTTCCTACTGTGTCAGGGAACCCTGGAGGACTTCAAGGTAGAACATCAACCTGATGTGCTTTTCTGGTTTACTGTACTTTTTGCTCAATCTGAATCAGCATATTCTGTCAACTCGAGTTCACACTGGTAGCATATCTCGGATCATATCCAACTGTGTTGTGATACATGTTTTGTTGTTGCCTAGTGAGCCTGTCTTGGTTGACTCATCACATTCACTGTATGGCATGAATCAATTCTAGTGTTGTCCAGATACATTAGTGATCTAATCAACTGTGGATTAGTCTCGTCTGAATCACCATCAATCTTCTTCTTTAAATCCATCACGGTGGATTTGCATTCTGTCATACTTCTTTTCCCAAGAAGTAGTGTATCATACTCAAATCCTTTATGAAAACTAGAAGTCAATGCTTGCTTGTTTTCAACAACAAGGCTTTCTGAATAAGTCATCAAAATCGGGCTCTCATCACCAACACTGTAATAATATAGGTTTGGATCAACAACACTCTTGCTGAAATCCAAACTCATCAAGAATCTGTCTATCTGATATAGTTTCCAACTCATGGAAGGTAGTATGGATGGAACTGTATCATGTACATTGGGTCAAGTGTCTCATCATAGACATCTCCCTCTGTTTATGAGAAACCTCTGGCCATAGATCTCGTCTTGAATTTCTCGACACTTCCATCAGCTGTAGGCTTGATCTTATAGATCCACTTGGAAGTTACCACAAACTTCCCTTTCTGGTTCCTGATTAATATCTTATGCATCATCCTTTAATATGTACTGGTATTCTTCTGTTATGGCATCTTGCCATACCAGTTCTCTTTGTTGCTTCTCTAAGACAAGGAGTCTCAGGATCAATGAGGTGGCTCATGACTGGAGGATAGCTCGAAAAATCTCTTTTTGCTTTCTCGGAATGTGCCTTGAGAGGCTTGTATGTTTCTCTGCCTCTTGCAGAGTGAGTTTAGGTAGGCCTTTTATGCCCTACTGCAATATTTCTGAACATATCAACTGGAGCAACTGGATCAACTGGAATAATGTCTTTCTCCCTCTGAACTGTTGAAGGGGGAGAAGGTATAGTCTTGCTGTCAATCTTCATCTGAGATTCTCTGGATCTTTGAAGGATTATTTCAAGGACAACGTTTCTGCTTGTCTCAATCTGTCTTTGACCAGGGATGTTGAACTGGAATGTCTTTGAAGATTCACTGTTATTCTTCTTTCAAGGATAATGTTTCTTCTTTGCACAAAGGGCAAGGTTTTGGACTCCCGTACCAGGGTTAATGGTCCAAGTTTTGAAAGCTCTTTTACAAGTAGTGATATTCTTCTTTCATTCTAAGAAACATACAATTCACTGTAAGATTTAGAACATAAGAACTTTACCTATTTGTAGTAACGTTCTGCTTTAGAGAAAATACTTCTCGTTTCTTATTTCTTCATTTTCCTTAGATGGATCAGGATCATTGTCGGCAGTGGTGGCGTATTGTTTTTCCTTCTTTCTGGTTGGATAATATTTAGCAACATGTCCATGCTTGTCACATCTGTAGCATTGAAATTTTGAGAGGTCTCTTCTTTGATATGAAGGCTTTTCTTCTTTAAATGTTTGCCTAAAGTTTCTTTTGCATTTTCCTCCTTTTCTGGTATGGAATGCAAGAGCATGATTTTCTTCTGAGTTGTCTTCCACTCTTCTATTTTTGAGTCTTAGTTCTTCTTGTGTACAATCTATCCATAGTCATTCAAATGTTGGTAGAGTTTCTCTTCCACTGATTCTTTGAAGGAAGGGCTCCCATGATTTTGGAAGATTCTGAAGAGTAGTTAAGACAAGTTCTCTATCATATATGTTTTCTCTAATTGTCTCTAGTTGTGCTTTAACTTCTGATAGCTTCATGAAGAAAAGTGCAACTGTGTCATCTTTCGTCATCTTAGTACTTTGGAGTTGACTTTTCAAGTCAAGGGCTCTGAGAGTGTTGTCACTTTCAAATATTCCTTTTAGCGTTTTGTATATGTCGTAGGCAGTCTTCAGATTTGCAATCCGGGGCAAGAGATGATCTCTTACTGAGTAGATGATTATCTTCCTTGCTCTGATGTCATCTTCTTTTCTTATTTTCTTCTCTAATTCAGTTGCTGTTTCTGGTAGAGTTTTAGTGGTTGCATCCAGGAGATCTTCTTCTTCAAGAGTGACTAGAAGCTTTGATTTCCAAGGGCTGAAGTTGCTTTCTCCATCAAGCCTATCTTCCATTGGAGTTTTGTTCTTCATCTTTTCTTGAATCTTAGCAGTCTGGATTATGTTTTGTACTTATGACTGCCAAAAGTCAATTTAATAGTATAACAGAGATGCTTGCTGCTCCAGAACAATATTTCTTCAAAAAACATAAGTATTCTGTAGAAGTTTCGGCACCCTAGAAACCCTAGGGCCAAAAATCAAATTTTCTCTGAATTGAGTTTTGAGAGGCCCTGGAGATGCGCTAGAAGAGGCCTTACTCTTCTATGGTGGAATTAGCCTCAATGTCCAAGTTTCAGGGGTTGAAATACTTCAAGAAGGAGGGTCGTATGGAATTTTTTGGAACCCTGGGAAGGTCGTACGGTTTTGCAGAAGTGAAAGGTTTGTGGAAAAAGGGATGAGACTTGGTGGATGCTTGTGCAAGGGGTTCTTTCGTGACCTATGCTCTAATACCATGTTATTGTTTTCATAGCATTAGGTTAAGCATGAAGTTCATTCCATTTATCAATTAACCATAACCATAAATGCTGTAGCAACCAAGATCACATGAAGAAGCACCATGCACAAGAACACAAGATATATCATGGGAAACCCTTCTCAAACAAGGGAGAAAACCCAGCCAAATCCTTTGCTATAATCTTCAAGAGAAAGACTCAAGAATATCCTAGCACACAAGAGGGTGCACAAAACCTAGAAACCCTAGTGCCCAAGAGAGGTGCGCAACTTTGACCAAGAAATGTGATTGCTGAAATTTCCAAAACTTGCAAGTGAGTGTGTGTCTACAAATGAGAGATTTCC
>CBVK0100211392.1:0-25406 GCA_900067695.1 Picea abies | reverse complement strand
AGATGTCACATCCCAAAACCACCCTTTGCAAGTTCCATGTCATGACCCCGTCAGCATGTACCATCCATCTAACCGTTACAAGTCATATCTTTTCGTTCATCCCTCAATCACCATTCTGCACGTCAACCATATACACATGTGATACCTCTTTCACCCTACCCTCTCACGCTCTAAAGAACTTGTTAACCATTTATTACTGGCCACATACCCGTTGTTCACCTGACCTGTCCTTTTTCGTCCAACGGACACCTGTTCACTAAATCCCAACCTCGTTTTGATCATTCGCATTGCACTCACACTCCATGCCTATTAGAGACTCATTATCCTTCTCCTCTGCAACATCTCATCCATCCTTAGATTTCGCCTACTAACAGGTGCTCAGTGTGCAGATACCAGTGGAAATCAATGTTGTCCAAAAGTAAAAAGTCGAATGTGGAGGAAAATCCTTTTCTCCCACCTCCTGTCGATCTCGACTGGATCCCATTAGCAGACAAAGACTATTTAATCTCAGAAAATAGGTCCTAATTCGAATTTGTTGAGCTAAAATCGTGGTTCAAAGATACCTTCATCAATTAGAGAGATGAAATTGGGCTCTGGCAGTCAGGTCTCCCTCTGTATATTTTCTCCCAAGTTTATCACTTTCTCGAATTCACTCTCAAATGCCAAGCGTACTACCTCCCTGATTGGAGAGCCATAGTATCTTTGTCTGGAGAAACCCTTTTACTTATTACACCTGATGCCATCGATCAAATGATGCGGGTACCCAGAGACGAACCCCGGTCTCCCCTCACAATTGAAATTTTGATAGAAATGTATCAAAACCTGTCGTTTCCCCAAAGAGCACAAATCTTTGAGTTGTTCCTTCCACAAGATGCCCAATTCCGTAAGAAGAATCCTTCCTATCATTCTTCCATATTTTCCAAAAAGAGAAATCAGATTATTTCAATACTGTGTTGTTTGCTCGGTTACTTCTCAGATGAATGGGTGGATGAACCTATCCTATGTTTCCTGTTTATTTTCTCTACTGAAGAGAAAGTGGCCACCCAGTTTGATTACAATGGTTTTTTGGCCAAGAACCTGCACGAGCAACTGGAAAATTTCCCTACAGAAGGCATGTTCCGGTATTCTTCAATACTGGCCTATATGTTTATGTTCTATCAAGCAGACAAATTTTCCTTTCTCATGCAGAATATGGACAAAGACAAAAAACCGCAAGCAGTAACTCTATGGATGTCGTTGCTCAGAAGAAACTCCATTGAGTTCAGTTTCAAACAATTCATCGAGTTGTTTTATCACCCAGTGGTGGGAATGCTCAGTGGAATACTAGAATCGAGGATAAACGAGGAGATCCAAAGAGTTCTGCACCTTTCAGATATCGCACAAACTAAGGATTGGTTCCTTTATCTGAATCACACTGAGATCAGAGTGTATGGGTGTGAACTAGCTCCATACAAATTTCCCAAGTATGTGCCTGTTTGAATATTTTCACTAGACTATATTCGTCAGATGATAAATTCATATGACATTCATTTTGTATCTCTGAAGAAAAAACAACAGATGAGGATTAAAGGGAAAATAGGACCGTTTATCTGCAACAATCGAGTTGTCGGGGAAGAGGCAAATAAACTATTAAAGGAAATGAAATTCATCACCAATTTCACTTGGCATTATGATCCAAGTGGGATCATTTCTGAGATGAGAATCAAAAATAAAATTTCACCTTATGCTCACACCCTCAAACCAGAAATTAAAAAGTATGTGAACCAGACAGAGAGGGAGGCAAATACTCTGGTAGATATTGAACAGCAGGAAGCTCCTTCAGCTTTTTTTTCATAGACTACCACTCCACAGATACCAAAGGAAAAAAGGCCAAGAAAGGATACCTCTCCTTCAATCACTGAGGTATCAACAGAAGTTTTTCAGGTATACAACAAAAGACCCAAAACCACTCATGCTATTCACAAGTCTGGTGAGGAAGAGCCTTACTTTGCCAAAGTGTTTGAAGGAAAAAATCAGGTGGTGTCCACTCCTTCTTCAAAGAAGCAGATGGATATATCTATAAACACCCAAACTCCACAAGGATCTGCACCTCTGATCATTTTTGAAAAATATGACATGAATAAAAAGAAGAACCAGATGCTGACTAACAACACCTACGCTCAGTTCTGGAAGCAAACCTTCACAACACAACATAGAATGTTGTCAGCCTTTGACATAGAGAAAGGAAGAATGCATCTGACATTTCTGCAAGCACGAGTGTCTCAACCCAAAGAGATCACTCACTACAAGAGGTCAACTATTGTTTTTGACACAAAACAAGTCCATCCAGTTGACCAGATGGATTTGCACAGATAGACATCTCTAATTCCATAAACACGATTTGGCCCATGGTGCAAATCATGTTTGAACAACATGATTTGGTGCTAAAGAGCAGGCAAGCCATTGACAGGATAAGAAGAGAACTGGATGAAATGCCCTCGGCAGCCAACGAGATCATCATATTTCTGAATTCAAAAACCAAGGAAGAGATTGAAGAACTGAAAGTTGAAGACATAACAGAGACTATCCTCGAAGTAAAAAGAGTGTTGACTAAAAGAGGATTAATGTTGCAGTTGGAGGAGAAATCTCAGAACATGGACATTGGAGTTCAGAGATTTTTTAACAAACTTGAAGCCTTACAGAAAAAGGGCCTTCCTAGCCTACTTGTCCTGAATGATAAATTGATGACTTTATCTGATTATAAGCAAAAGATTGCCACCATGGCCAAAGACAGTTCCAAGTTTCCAGAGATACAGGGTAGCATCACGTGCAAAGCGTTCTTGGAGACTTTGCCTAACCTCAGCATACAACACAAAATCAAGTACATTTTCCTCACCAAGCCGACTTTTGCTAAGTACACCGAGATGGATGAGATTGAAAGTTACCATCCCGGCTATTGAAAGTTACCATCCCAAGAAAACAAAGATGGGATGAGCTGTGCGAATTGATTGAGTAAAGGTAAAAGTCTCGTCCAACTCAGCATCCAACACAGTCAAAGTCATATGAATGACTCACCAACGATCTTCCCCAAAATCAACATGAGAGATTCGACACATCATCATCAGTTACTACATTTTTGCATCTTGTTAGCTAGTTAGTTAGACTCAGACTCTGCCACGTCCTGATCATTAATGACAGGGTCGCTTGTAACTTTGATTATAAATATTTCAAACTTAGAAGTATTGAGGGTTGATCTTTATGCCCAAGCAAGCTATAATCGCTGCAATTTTTATCAAGAGGTTATTCCAGTAATACAAAGAGACATTTCACAGGATTCCTGCATGTTAGCTATTGGTGAAGTTTCCTCTGTCTTTGTAAAAAGTTTTTCTTTCTCAGTTATCATATTGTTTCTCTAAATATAATCTTTAAAAGAATTTAAAGTTGCAGAATTTGCCATTGTGTACTCTGTTCTTAATCTATTATAGATTTAAATGTTTTTCTTCTGATGTTATAACAAAAAAATTATTAAATTATTTTTTGTTCTAACTGATATCACACCTTTTTCAACAATACACCATTTTATTCCTAAAAGAATCGATCATTAGCACTATCTTGGCCTGTAAAACGAATCTTATAAAAACTGTTTTTGACCTCCATCTTTTTAAAACAGACCCCATATCCCAATGAAAGCGTAAGTGATATTCAACCATTTCATTTAAAAGCAATAAAAACAACTCGGTTATATTCTTTTTAACTAGCCTAAAATCTTGAAAGTCCAAGCAAATCTAAATCTTACAGAGAGATCCTTCTTTGAAACCGGTAGGGATAGCTCCCAGTTTCAAAGTGGTTGGTTAAGACTACCTCTGATAGATTTCTTCTTACCTCACAACAAACTCTGGGAATTTACAGAGTGATAATAGAAGGGAAAAATGTTGCTTAGGAAAGGAAAATGAAAGTTGGCTCTAGCACATAAGGAAGGGTCACATAAACTTTGATTACCTTGTCAAAATCAATAGAAAGGAAGCAATGAAATAAATACATGAGATCTCAAAGCCAAAAAATAGTATATGTAAGCATTGTCTACAAGGAAAACAAACCATGACCACGTTGAAGTAGAAAAAGTACTCCTCGAAAAAACCATTGGATATTGTACACACTGATCTATGTGGACCTACAAGAACGAAAGGATTAAATGGTGAACAATATTTTATGCTACTGGTTGATGACTACACAAGAATGATTGCAGTTTTCTTTCTTCGGAAGAAGTCAAAGGCATTCAAACACTTCAAGATATACAAATATATGGTTGAGACCAAGATGGACTTAAAAATAAAGTGTTTGAGATCAGACAGTAGAGGAGAGTTTACATCAAAATAATTCATGGATTTATGTGGCAACCATGGAATAAAAATATAGTTCTTAGTAGCCAGGACACCTCAACAAAATGGAGTTGTTGAAAGAAAGAACAAAATAATGCAGGAAATGGCCAGAACCATGTTGAAAGATTCCAAGTTGTGTGATATATTTTGGGCACAATAAGTACATACAAAAATTCACATCCTAAACAAAGAAATTCTCAGAAGTAACAATGATAAGACTCCCTATGAGTTATGGAAAGGAAGACCAACAAATGTGAATCATTTTAGAGTATTTGGAAGGAAATGTTATATCAAAAGAGAAGATGCAAGGAGTTAGTGCCGCCATATTTTTTTTTCAATTCGAGTCGGTTTTTAGTCGAGTTATAGCCCATGTGTCAAAACATGTGAAGTCAAGTATGTAGAAATGAAGGTGTATAAGTCAGTAAGTGGTCGATTGGCCCTTGGAATTGGGAAGGGATGTCAAAGTTGAAGCATACGTGAATGGTATGGGTATGTTGTTCCGAGACCTGTCAAAGTTAGTCCCTATGTGCCCTAGGTCGAATCAAGTGGCTAATGGAGGTTGCATCGACAGGTGTTGTAACTATTATCAGTTCATCATGAAGGTTGAAGGAATGAAAAATCACGAATTCCACGTCACATATTCCCTGCAACCCTCATCGTCAGTACCTTACATGCAGGGATCTATTATAGAAAATCTGCAGTTCGATTCAAAACATCTAGTCGCCATGAATTTAGTGTTCTTTGGCATGATTATTCCTTCTGCTCAACCGGTTGTAAATCCCAAAGGTTCTACACCCATTTTATTCATGAAATCAGATTCATGCTTTGTCTGTAAGTTTTCTCATAGGCCCAGGTTGATCGAATTCTTTAGTTTGGGCATTCGCCTGATATACTGCGCGCAAGACAGATATGGGTCACACCATGGTGACTTCTCAGGACATGAATAAGGGTACACGTAGTGGAAGGATCTCCAGACCTAAGCCCCAAAGTGATTGGGATTCATTCTCACTCACAATAGGCATCCCTAAAGATAAAAAATGGATTTTTCCTTTACCCATGGGAATAACGACATCACACAGCGCAGAACTTGGAACAAAAGGAATTGCACAAGAAGGAAGGAAAGTAGAAGCCCTGTCTCCCTAACAACGAATACCTCAGAGAAGGGGGAGACCAAGGAAGAACAAGGAATATGGGGAAACTTGAATCTCAGATGAGCCGCTTGCACGACCGATCATTGAACAATTACTTATGCACGTCGTCCGCCTGGAGCCTTTGGAAGGTACCAGTCAATAAAGTGGGAGCAAAACGAGGAGGATGGATGAAGCAGACTGAAATGATCAAGAGACATCTCAGTAGCTAAAGCAAGGAAAGCTAGCCATCGCTGAGCTGTACCAAGAAAACAAAGAGCTAAGACAAGAGCTGGCGACAAAGTTCAGGGATGCATCAATAGCACAGGGTCACGAAGTTAACGTGACATGGCTCAAGAGACAACTCCAAGAGGTGAAGGATACGATTATACAGTTGTGTGAAGCACAATGGATGTTGGAAGAAAGGTATGCCAAACACTCCAGAGAATGTGAAGCGACGGAAGAGATAGCCCGTGCAACTCTCACCAACAAGAAAAAGAAACAAGATTAGTCGAGTTCGTTTCTGTATTCACAAACAGATGAAAAATCTTGATAATTTTGAAGGAGACATCACCCAATTCATTTTCCATTTTAATAACGGCCATGACTATCTACAACCACTTGTCGTGTACACTGCCCCCAGCAAATGAGCACGCGGTAGAGAAACAAAGTCGTTACAGTAGACAACAAGACTCTGACAGACACTTGTCCACCTGGATACTTGATCGATGATCGAGTCCCTATGGTGGATTACAACAATCATGATGTAGTCAGCTGTGCCTTTTGTCTATTTTTGGAAAATGTCATGCGAAGAGTTTTGTAACACAGAAAAATTAGTTCCCTAGTTTGTATAGATAGCAGTTAGAAGATTAGGGTAGCCCAAGAGGCGCCCTCGTTTATATATTTTATCTTTTTCGATGTAAGCCATGTTGGTTGTCAAAGTTAGTATAGACAATAACTATTGTATGTAATTTGAGTTCGACTAAAACTTAATGCAAAGGTCCTGTAGCTTCGATGAAGAGATTCTAATTGTATAAGTTGGATGTATTGTGTCTCTTTCTTTGTGTATGTGCTTCCTGTCATATTTATTCATATCTTTTTCTGTCTAATTCAGAATGAATTTTTGAACCTGTGGATTTGCTGTGCACTACCCCTTGTTTGCGCCATTTAGATAAAACATTTTTCTTCTAAACGTTAACTCCGAATTCATTCGCAACGTTGCTCCGAGTTACTTCTTGTGTTTTCTCCCCACCACACATTACGATTTTTCACTGAAGACTATTGCTCTCTTAGCCTTATCCTCTCAATTTTAGTCGCCAAGTCATTCGTTTCTGTCATTTTTCCTCGAATCGACTCGATAGCCCAAAGTCTTACTTTCTTACGCCAATATAAACATAACTCATTATTTCTAAGGTGTTAAATCTAGCCACAGTTTTAAGGCCATATCCTACACGGAGACATAGTCTCTCTCGAGAGCCCTCTCTAGGTCCGAAAGGCTAGTTTCGGGCCTCAAAGTTTGTTGAAACAGTTACCTCTGTCGTTTGTTTATCAGCCGAACAGATTTACAGAGTGCTAACATTTTGGCACCATTTTCAAGGAACGAAATTGAATAGATTTTTCCCTGGTAGAACGAATAACGTTTTAGTTTGACCCCTAAGGGTAGCAGAGGGACAAACATCTGCACCGGATGAAAACATTTACCCTGTGGAATCCAGTTAAAAAGACCAATAGCTCCAAGTAGTGCAATTTAGGAACCCTGGCTTCGAAGATGATCTATACCAGAGAAAATCTTGACCCAAACCCTACAGAGCCTGTGTACGACCCCGAGAAAATTCTTCCCAGGATTAGAAAGAAAGCACTAGACCCATTCTATTACTTGGACATAAGTCTGTCCTTACCAAAAGACAACGCAAAAAGCATCGACGACCTTGAGTTTGATGCATTGTTTGAGCAAACCTTGTTTAGGTCTAAGTCGGAAACCAACTTGGACGAGATAGTTTTCGAATAGAAAAGATTCCAAACCATAGTGTCCAATAATATTCCTCAAGTACCAAACTGTCCTAGGGCCATGGCCATCAGATTCACCCCTCTCATTATTCCATCCCAACTCCATGATATTCCACAGAATTACATCCATAGGATTAAACTCTACGATGTTGAAGGGAACGTTTCAGCCCAGAAGCTTCTAGATTGGTTCAACGACTTCGTCGACCTGGAAGAAGTAGACTATGTAGATGAGAAAATGAGGTTGTTCGTGTAGATTTTTTTGGGGGAGGTGAGGAAGTGGTTCAAAGCCCTATGACCAACAATTATTCAAGACTTCACCGCGTTCGAAACATCTTTCATCAATAGATGGGGAGACAAGAAGAACCCATTGCAGTTATTGACAAAGTACAATAACATGAAGAAGGTGTCGGAGGATACGGTGCAAGAATTCTCAGCCCATTTCATGAAGGTTTATAACTCGATTACTGCATAAGTCTAGCCACCTCTCGAGGCTGCACAGTTATGATACACTGACTCCTTCGACAACGACTTCTCTTTGCTGTTGAGAGAAAGAAGATCAACAAACCTAAACACGATAATGAGAAATGTGATCGAAGTCGAGGTAAATATGATGGCATCAGGGAAGATCAAGCAGAGATTCAACAAAGGTGATAAGAAGCCCCAAGGAGACATGCAACCATCAACGCTGATATCTGTAGATGACAAATTCAACTTAATGATGAGAACCATGGAGAAGCTAATGGAGAAGATGTCTGTGGGAAATAAACCTGTTGCCCAAGAACAACATGACCCCCAACCTAGGAATTAGAACCTCAGGAGGGGTCAGGTCCCTCAGATCAGAAAGAGGGAATAGAGGGATCAGAGAGATCAAGGTGACCAACAGATAAGGCCTCTGTTCCAAAACAATTATGCGGATAAGGACTTCGATCATATGTTTGAAGACCAAATGCATTTTTGTGATGACAAGAACCTGTGTGTGTTCTTGACAAAGAGAAAACATGATCGGTAAATGAGCAGAAATGATGATTTTATGCTGGAGACATATGATGCATGGATTGGGGAAACTGATGACGTGTTGTTCTGGGAAACGAAAGAGTTCAGAAAAGGTTATCAGAATGCCATCATGCAGTTTCAGAAGAAATATAACCTTAGGAGCAAGGAAGCATCTACCGAGCCTCAATAGGATAATCCCATAAGGAAACCTCTGATGGACACGCCTTCCACAAGTTGAACGAGGATGGATAGAATGAACAAGGATGTGATCGATAAGGCAAAGTCGAAGGAGGAAGGCTTCGAAGAAAACCCCAGAAGCAAGCTAAGAAGTGGGTGGAAGATAGGTAGAGAATGTTTGTCCTCCCTTTAACTTTGAAGATGAAATGGATAAAACCAAAATCTCTGTCCCTTTCAATGAACTTATCAGAAAGGGTGATTATCGGGAGCAAATTATTAAAATGCTTAAAATGGGAGGGACCCCCGACAATTTGAATGTCCAAGATGATCACCCCACTATCGTATTTGGTTCACGTTGAAGAGATAAGTGATACTCAGGACGTCCCTCCATTCTATGTCAGTCTAAAGGTCCACGATATGACCCTACATGACTCCATGCTAGATTTAGGTGCGTCACACAACCTCATGCCAAAGGTGATCATGGACGAATTGGGTCTGGACATCATCAGAACTTATAAGGACCTTTTCTCTTTTGAGTCGAGGAATGTCGAGTGCCTAGGCTTCATCAAAGACTTGGTTGTGGTATTGGCCAAGATTCCTTCGAAGAACATGGTGATGGATGTGGTCATGGCAGACATACCCCCTAAGTTTGGCATGCTACTATCCAGTTCATGGGTTGTGAAGTTAAAGGGGACCCTTCAAATGGACATTTCATATGCCACCATTCCTATCTTTGGCCAGGACAAATGGTTGTATAGAGAAGTGATGCTGAAATACATGGTGAGTAGCAAGATGTAGCCAATTAACCATCCCATATACTCCATCAACATTGAGGTTGGTTCGTCTATATTCTACACTGACCTGAGTTTTGAAGAAGAAGAGTCAACAACCATCACGACAGCCGATGAGGAAATCGCACAAAAAGCAGCAAAGTGTGCTGACTTGGAGGACCGCATGAAAAATGGGATATGGAGCATGAGTTTCGATGATGCTGTCAACAAAGAAAGAGATGGGGTCGGCGTGTGGGTAAGCCCCCCTAAAGTGGGCATGAAGCTACGTTCATACAAGCTCGCATTCGAATGCACAAACAACATGGCTGAGTATGAGGCACTGATTATGGGCCTAAAGGTGTTGAAAGAATTAGGTGCAAAGAGGATAGTAGTGTGTGGACACTCTGAACTGGTCATAAACTAGGTTAAAGGCATATATCATACAAAGAACCCCACGCTGAGAGCGTACAGGAAATTGGCGTTGGAACTCCTTGAGGAATTTTCAGAATATGACATATCCTTTATCCCAAGGGAGAAAATCAGATCGTCGATGCGATGGCCACCTCGGCCTCGGTTTTTAAAATCCCCATCTTCCCAAGAAAAAAATATGAGATTGAAGTCAAACACAGGACGATAGTTCCTGATAATATCAAATACTAGCAGGTGTTTGATGACAACAAGTAGGTAGAAATATTTCTTCAGATGAGCGATGAGTTCGCTAACATAAACATTGATGACAATTGTTGTTGCGACAAAGATGGGAGCATGGATGCACGCAGTAATGAAGATCCTTTCTAGAACCATATCGCGGGAAGGGACACAATACAACTGAAGAATAACATCATTCTGAAGGGGTTAGTGCCACTGGAAAAGATGTTTGATGAAAAGGACGTGGCTAAAAACCCCAAGTTCACTTTGAACGAAGAAGATGTGGAAGACTGAAACATCAGGACTGAGTAGAAGCCAAAAATGATCAAGTTATCGAGAACACTCAGCCCAAAAGTCAAGCAAGACTACGTCAAGATCATGAAGAAGTTTCCCGACGTTTTCGCATGGAGCTATGATGATTTGAAGGTGTATGACACTAAGGTGATCCAGCTTGTTATCCCTCTTAAGGAAGATAAAAAACCTTTCAAATAGAAGCTGATATGGATAAACCACCTGTTACTGTCATTGATCGAGAAAGAGGTAAAGAAACTTTTCGACGCTAAGATTATTGTTTCTTTGCGATTCTCTAAATGGGTGGCTAATTTCGTTCCCATAAGAATGAAGAGCGGCGAGATAAGACTGTGTTTAGACTTCTGAAATTTAAACAAAGTGTCCCTCAAGGATCACTACCCTCTTCCCAAAATGGACTATATACTGCAAAATGTGGTGGGGTACCAGAATATGTCCATGCTAGATGAGTTTTCAAGGTATAATCAGATCATGGTCCACCCAGATGACAGAGAAAAAACATCTTTCACAACTCCATGGGGAACATTCATGTATGCCAAGATGCCCTTCAGCCTGATGAACATTGAAGCCACTTTCCATAGGGAAATGTACATTGTGTTTGCCAACGAAAAGGATAGGTTCATTGTGATCTATTTGGATGACATCACGGTATACTCTGCCTCTGATGAACAACACCTCGGGTATCTGAAGAAAGTTTTCTAGAAGTGCCAGAAGTTCGGCATATCGCTAAATCCAAAGAAATCACATTTCGGGGTGGAAGAAGGGAGGCTTTTGTGACATATTATCTCGAGGGAAGGCATTAAGATAGACCCTAGTAGGGTTGAAGGAATCCTGAAGATCGACACTTCGAACAGTAAAAATGAAGTGCAATCCTTCCTGGGAAAAGTAAAATTATTGAGGAGATTCATCCTGAATATGGCAGAGATTGTAAAGCATATCACCTACATGCTCAGAAAAGGAAATGAAATCAATTGGAACCTGGAGGCCAAGAAATCGTTTGAAGATATCAAGGTGGAATTGACTAGAGAACATGTATTATCTAGTCCAGATTTCACGAAGGATTTCATCATGTTTTCATTTTCCTCAGAGCATACAATTGTCGACGTGCTGTTACAGAAAGACAAACAAAACTTTGAGAAGCCTATATCTTATTTTAGCAAGACGTTGCGGGATGCTCCACTAAGGTACGCCATCATGGAAAAACAAGTGTATGCTTTGGTGAATGCCTTGAATGAGTTCAGGACGTACATATTTTATTGCCACATCATTTCTTATGTGCCCAACAACTCAGTAAAGGATATCCTGACTCATCTTGACCCTGAAGGAAGGAGAGGTAAGTGGATAGTTGCCATGCTAGAATATGACCTGGATATCAAGCCTACAAAACTAATTAAGGGTCAGGGCCTTGCGAATATAATGGCGCAGTCAGACTGCGACACTATGGGAATAAATTGCATTGTTGATCTGTCAGAGAATCCTCAAGAAGAAATGACTGCGCAGGTGTCCCAGGAGTTCGTCGATTCACCGTGGTATACAAACATCATCTATGTGTTGAAGAATCTTTAGGCCCCTCTGGGTGTAAATAAGACTAAGGCCAGATTTCTCAAGCTTAAAGAAGTTAAGTTATGCATCTTGGATATCTCACTCTACTGGTAAGACCCTTGGGGAATGTTGCTGAGCTGTTTGATGGAAAATGATGCGAAGCGAGCCACAAAATAATTTCACAAGGGGGACTACGGGGGACACTATTACTGGAAAAACATCGCGCACAAAATCCTAAGGGCGGGTTACTATTGGCCTACAATTTTCGCAGGCATGTACAAAGAAGTCTCTAGCTGCCACAAATGTCATATTTTCGACGAGACAAGAAATATGCAACCCCTACCAATAAAGTCGATCTCAGTCAAGGCACCGATCATGCAGTGGGGATTGGATTTCATAGGGGAAATAAATCCACCATCCTCGGTGCAACACAAATGGATACTCACGGCCACTGACTACTTCACAAAATGGATAGAAGCAATCCCCACGAAACAAGTTATCGATGCAGTCATCATCCAATTCTTAGATGCAAACATCTTGTCGAGGTTCGAATGTCCCGTCAAGATCATAACAGACAATGCGGTCACATTCAAGTCTAAGAAGATTACAATATAACCTTGGGGAATTCTACGACGTGCTACCCACAGAGAAACGAGTTAGAAAAATCCTTGAATCAAAGCCTAACCAGGATCATCAAAAGGCTCTTGCAAGACAATAAGAAATCCTGGCATAAAAATCTTATCTATGTGTTGTGGGAAGATCGGGTTACCACCAGGAAGTCCATCTCAACATTTCCTTTTCAGATTGTATACGACGTAGACACAATTTTTCCTACCACACTGGGGTTGCCCTTCAGAAAATTGTTACAAGAGCAGTAGCCCGAGCCAAATGACGCACAGAGAAGAATAAATTAGCTGGTTCACACACTATAGATGAAGGAACAAGTGTACAATCGATCACAACTCCACTAGGAAAAGATGAGGAAATCCTTTGACAAGAGTTCCAAGCCAAAGGATTTCTTTTTGGGTGATATAGTGTTGAGATGGGACCGAGAAATGAGGACAAAGGAAAGCACGAAAAGTTTGATAACCCGTGGACGGGTCCATTCATAATCGGTGCACATCGCGGAAATAATGCTTATTTTCTGGAAGAACTAAATGGGGAGTGCGTTGGTTGGGGGCCTGTAAACAACAGGTTCCTCAAACATTATTTGACGAAATAAATTTTGTTTAAGCCATTTTTCATTGTAAATAGTCATTTTATTTTTGTGTCAAGTTAGTAGGTCAACAGAAAATTGAAGCTCGAAGTAAAGGCTCTAATTTTTATGCTGATGTTTTTTAGAAACTGCGTCGATAGGTTTAGGTTGCGTCCTGGTTTTCATATTGTTGTGTCGAAGAGTCAAAATAAGGCCCAATGTTCAAGCACTTGGTCTATTGTTCTTTGCTACCTCGTGGGGAGGACAACATCCCCATTGGAGCCAGTTGTTAGCACCAACATTTTGTTTTTCAATTAGAGTCGGTTTTCAGTCGAGTTGTAGCCCATGTGTCAAAACACGTGAAGTCAGGTATGTAGAAATGAAGGGGTCGAAGTCAAAAAGTGGTCGATTGGCCCTTGGAAGCAGGAAGGGATGCCAGAGTCGAAACATACGTTAATGGTACGGGTATGTTGTTCCCAAAAAGTCAGGTCTTGTCAAATTTAGTCCCTACGTGCCCCAGGTCGAAGCAAGTGGTTAATGGAGGTTGCGTCGGCAGGTGTTGTAACTATTATCAGTTCATCATGAAGGCTGAAGGAATGAAAAATTGCAGCGTTCGCATCATGTATGTCCTCTAGCCCTCATCACCGGTACCCTTTCAGGTAAGGATGTGTTATGGAAAATCTATAGTTCGATTCAAAATATCTAGTCTCCATGAATTCAATGTTCTTTGGCACGTTTCTTCCTTCTGCTCGACTGGTTATAAACCCCAGAGGTTCTACACCCATTTTATTCATGAAATTAGATTCAAGCTCTGTCTATAATTTTTCTCGTAGGCCTAGGTTGATCGAATTCTTCAGTTTGGTCATCCAACCCGATATACTGCGTGCAAGACAGATATCGATCTCACCATGGAAACCTCTCAGGACATGAAGAAGGGTACACGTAGTGGCAAGATCGCCATACGTGAGCCCCAAAGTCATTGGGATTCATTCTCACTCACAACGGGCATCCCCAAAGATAAAAAAAGGGTTTTTTACTTTACCCATGGGAACAACGACATCACACCGCGCAGAACTTGGAGTAGAAGGAACTACCCAGGAAGGAAGGATGGTAGAAGCCCTGTCTCCCCAACACTAAATACCTTGAAGAAGGGGGATACCAAGGAAGAGAAAGGAAGCTGGGGAAACTCAAATCTCATATGATCCACGCACGATCGATCACTGAACAATTACTTATGTGTGCCATCCACTTGGAGCCTTTGGAAGGTACCAACCGATAAAGTGGGAGCAGAATAAGGAGGATGGATGTCACGGGATCAAATGATCAAGAGACATATCAATAGCTAAAGCAAGTGAATATAGCCATCACCAAGTTGTACCAAGAAAACAGGGAACTGAGACAACAACTGGTGAAAAATATCACAAAAGGATCAACAACATAGGGTCACGAAGGGAACATGACGTGGCTCAAGAGACAGCTGCGAGAGGCGAGGGATATGATTGTACAACTGTGCAAATCACAACAACTGTCGAAATAAAGGTATGCCAAACACTCCAGAGAATGTGAAGTGGCCGAAGAGATAGTCCACGCAACTCCTGCCAGTGAGCAAAAGAAACAAGATTAGTCGAGTGCATTCCTTTAGTCGCAAACAAACGAAAAACCTTCATAATTTTGAAGGAGACATCG
This sequence comes from Picea abies, assembly GCA_900067695.1. Classification (NCBI taxonomy): domain Eukaryota; kingdom Viridiplantae; phylum Streptophyta; class Pinopsida; order Pinales; family Pinaceae; genus Picea; species Picea abies. Next base: position 10,594 of record CBVK0100211392.1, on the reverse strand, counting down.
CCCAAGACATGTTCCATTTTAATAACGGTCGTGACTGTCTACAACCACTTGTCGCGCACACTTCCCCTAGAAAATGAGCGTGCAGCAGAGAAACAAATCCATTACAGTAGATAGTGGGACTCTAACAGACACTTGTTCACCTGGATACCTAATCGACGAATGAATCCCCATGGCGGATTACAACGTTCATGATGTAGTCAGATGTGCCTTTTGTCTATTTTTAGAAAATGTCATGCAAAGAGTTTTGTAACGCAGAATAGTCAGTTCCCTAGTTTGTAGAGATAGTAGTTAGAAGAGTAGGGTAGCCCAAGCGACGCCCTCATTTATATATTTGATATTTTTGATGTAATCCAGGTTGGTTGGAAAAATTAGTATAGACAGTAACTATTGTATGTAATTTGAGTTCGATCGAAGCTTAATGCAAAGGTCATGTAGCTTCGATGAAAAGATTCTAATTGTAGAAGTTGGATGTATTGTGTCTTTTTCTTTGTGTACGGGCTTCCTTACATCTTTATTCACATCTTTTTCTGTCTAATTCAAAATGAATTTTCGAACTTGTGGATTCGTTTTGCAGTGCCCCTTGTTCACACCATTTAGACAAAACGTTTTTCTTCTAAAATTTAACTCTGAATTCATCTGCAACGGTGCTCTGAGTTACTCCTTATGTTTTCTCACTGCCACACATTACGATTTTACATTGAATAATGTTGCTCGCTTAGCCTTATCCTCTCAAGTTCAGTCACTGATTCATTCATTTCTGTCATTTTTCCTCGAATCAACTCCATAGCACAAAGTCTCACTTTATTGCGCCAATATAACCAGAACTCTTTATTTCTAAGGTGTTAAATCTAGCCACATTTTTAAAGCCATATCCCGCACGGAGACAGAGTCTCTCGAGAGATCCCTATCCAGGTCCGAAAGGCTAGTTTCGTGCCTCAAAGTTGGTTGAAACAGTTACCTCTGTCGTCTGTTTATCAGCCGAATATATTTACAGAATGCTAACACCAGGCTTGGAAAATTTAACTCCTGATTTGATAAGGGCATACTAGTTGGGTATTCAATCAAAATCAAATCATATAAATGCTTCATTCCAAGAACTAACAAAATCATGGAAATCATTAATGTAACTATTAATGATACAAATGTACATAAAGGAAAAGAAGGAAGCAAATATTCATAAGAAAGGGATAAAAAGGAAGATCTAAAAGAAGACGAAGTAGAAGAAGAAGAGCATCTAGAAGAAGAAAAATAGTAATATGAATAGTAGATACCTCCCAAGAAACCTAGCTGACGAGTACAGAAAAATCGTCCACCAGAACAGATTATTTGGAATAAAGATGAAGTAGTTGAAACCCAAAGAAGAATACTTTCAACAAAACAACAACACCTAGCATTGTTATCTATAGTGTAACCAAGCCGTTTTGAAGAGGCCAACAAGGATGAATATTGGATCAAGCCTATGGATGAAGAATTGGATCAGATAGAGAAGAATGACACATGGGAATTGGTTCCAAGATCGAAGAACAAGAACGTTATTGGTACAAAGTGGGTTTTCTTAAACAAATTCAATGAGTATGGAAACGTAACTAGAAACAAAGCATGGTTAGTTTGAAAGGGTACATTCAGATTGAAGGCATATATTTTGAAGATACCTTTTCCTCAGTTGCGAGGATGGAAGAAATCACATTGATCTTAGCCTATGAATATTAAAAAAGAATCAAAGTGTCTCACATGGATGTAAAAACATCCTTTCTAGATGGGGAATTAGAAGAATGAGTATACATCGAATATCTTGAAGGGTTTCTACTATAAGAAAAGGAAGATTATGTTTGTAGGTTGAAGAAAGCATTGTATGGACTCAAACAAGCTCCCAAAGCATGGTATTCAAGATTAGACAAGTATCTATAACAACAAGGATTTAGGAAGGGAAATGCAGACAAAAATGTATACATAAAAGTGGACTGATATTGATAATTGAAGTTTATGTAAATGACATCATCTTTGGAAATGATGATGACAGGATGAGTCAAAAGTTTGCCAGAGATATGCAAAATGAGCTCGAAATGTATTTGCTTGTTGAGTTGAATTTATTTTTGGTATTACAGACATGTCAGCATGATAAAGGTATTTTCATCTCCCATACCAAGAATATCATAGAAATTCTAAATAAATTTGGAATGGAAGATTGTAAACTAGTAAGTACGCCTATGCAGACCAGTTGCAACTTGAGCAAGGAAGATGCATCTAAGGATGCATATTAGAGACTCTATAGATCAATGATTGGAAACTTACACTATGTGAAAACCTCAAGACTAGATGTGATGCAATTAGTTGGATAGGTTTTGAGATTTCAAGCAACACCAAAAGAGACACATGTTATGGTAATAAAAAAAATACTCAGATATCTCAAAGTAAGAAAATATTTTGGATTATGGTATCCAAAAGGAAATTATCTATCTTTGGTAACCTACACATATGCAGATTGGGAAGGTAGCATTGATGATAGAAGAAGTATAAGTGCAGAAAATTTCTACTTAGGTGAGTGTTTGGTATCATGGTTAAGAAAGAAAGAATCATCAATATCTTTGTCCACAACAGAAGCAGAATAGATTGCAGAAGCAACATGTTGCACTCAAGTTCTCTGGATGAAGCAGACCTTGTAGGATATACATGTGGAATATGATGAGCCTATTCTAATACTCTGTGATAACACTGGTGTTATCAGTATCTCCAAGAATCCAATAATTCATTCCAAGATGAAGCACATTCTGATCAAGTTTCACTTTCTACGAGAACATGTTACAGAGAAGATCAAGCTAGAGTACATTGGTGTTGGTTGTGGAGCCTGATTATCTTCCTGATTTAGAGGTCTTTGTTTTCAGCCGTGTTTATACCCCATGAATACTTTACACCCTGGAAGAATGTACACTCCTCCAAGCGGGGGTCCGTGGGCAAGCAGGGGTTCAGGGGTGAAGCCCTCGAAGGAAAAAATGCCTTGTAAATTTATATTGTAATTTCACAATAAATCTGGACCGTTCATTATAAGGTCGTAAATATGACGGTGGAATTTATGTTAGGATTTTTTGACCTAGAAGACAACCCTCCTTTATGAGGGAAATGTATTGTGGCTATGTATCATTGCAAATATTGTATTCTGAGTGAGGAGACTGTGAGAGAATGAAGATGAAGTTACAATGGGTGTGTTGTAGGTTGTATCCCTTGATTTGCTGGATAATAATAAAGGAAGGACCTGACAATCTCTCTATTGGATGTAGCCCGCACTGGGTGAACCACATATATATGTGTCTCTATTGTATTATGTATTTTCTGTGTTTTATTTCCACATTTGTTTTATTTTGTTTCTCTGCGATCATGTTTTTCTAACAACTGGTATCAGAGTGAAAGGTAACTTGGGGGAAAAGAGGGTTCCTGGTTCGAGTGGGAGAAATGGTGGAATATGGAAAGTTTAGGGTCGCAAAATTTAATAGACAAAACTACCAGTTATGGAAGATGCAGATGGAAGATTATTTATATCAGAAGGATCTATTCCTACCATTGGGTGGAATAGAAAAGAAGTCGATGCCCATGAAAGATGGAGAATGGGAGGTTCTTGACAGAAAGGCACTAGGAATGATATAACTAAGCCTGTCAGCATGAGTGGCTTTCAATATTTTGAAAGAAAAGACAACGAAGGAGTTGATGGACTCATTGGATAAACTGTATGAAAAACCTTCTGCCTCCAATAAGGTATTTCTAATGAAGAGAATATTTAATATGAAGATGTCAGAAGGTGGGTCTGTTGAAAATCATTTAAATGAATTTAATACAGTTACTAATCAACTAAGTTTTATAAAAGTGGACTTTGATGATGAGGTCGGGGCTCTTCTAATCTTATGCTCATTGCCAGAAAGATAGAATGGCTTGGTCATGGCTGTAAGTAACTTTGTCTCTGGTTCAAACACTTTAGAATTTGATGATGTTGTTGGTGTTATCCTTAGAGAGGAAATGCAATGGAAAAGCATAGGTGAGACATCAGGTAATGCGTTAAACATGGAGAACAAGGGAAGACAAAAGGATATAGGAAAGGGCTCAGGGAACCGTGGGAATTATAGGAAGGTAAAATCCAAATCCAGATTTGGAAAGATAGAGCGATGTAATTGTAGGAAGAAAGGACATCTGAAGAAAGACTGCAGAGCTCCAAAGAAACAAAGAGATGGACCGCAGGAGAAAAATTAGGAAGCAAATGTAACAAGTGATTTGTTACAAGATGCTTTGATTCTTTCTATAGATAATATTTCTGAGTCTTGGGTAGTATATTCAGGGGCTTCATTTTATGCCACACCCCATAGGAAACATTTTCTAGATTGCAGGTGCTACATGTTGTTATATTGCGGCTTCTATGTAGATTGTCCTATTACTTGTTCATCATGCACCCTCTATGTATATGAAATCCTTTATTTCATCATATCCAAGGTTCTATAGTCCTTGTCTTCGTGCCCAATTGACTTACAAAATTTACAAAATGTACTCTTTGGTACTTTACAATATTTCTACATCAGGGGGAAATGATAGGATCATTCCCATGTTTTTTTGAAATCTCACACCATGGTCCTCCTGAAACTAAAGGGTTTGGCATACCCACTCCAATATACTGCACAAATAATGGACACTCATTCTTGTGATGACCTTATGTCCTACACATTGTACACCAGACATCTTCTCTTTTCTCCTTTCCTTTGTTCTGATTCAACCAAAATGTTAAGTTCTTTAGATATTACTTATAATACCCCAAGGCCAAACCCTTGTTGAAATGTAATGATGTTTAATGGTGTTTATAGGCTTGTGAGCCAAGTATTTATAAGATGGGAGGCTTATGTGTTGTTTAGGCCAAAGAGCCTAGATTCAAAGTACAATGAGCCTATTTTTGTATATGTAATTATGCAGATTATTAATAAAAATACATCGTTGCATGTAGACCAACCATGAAGAAAGAGTTATGGGGGACTAAGCTCCACTAGGAAGGGAAAGGGGAGGGGGATGAGAAGTTAGGAAAAAGGGGCTAAGATTGAGGGATTAACCCAAGGGAATATTATAATATATTTCCTAAATTACTCGGGTTTGGGAAATAAACCCTATTATCCTAATTTCCTTTGGGGAGAGGAATGAAATCCAAGTGGAGAGGAACGAGCTCCTAGAAATCCAAGTGTCATCTAGGATGCATGAAAATTTATATGGGAAATTCCATCATTGGGGGGGTTCTATGACCGTTCTTGCCATCTCTTGCCCCATTCACTCACGTACTGAGTAGGTACACAGTCAACCATTTCTGCCATTATTGAACCCTCTGCCATCGTGAACCTATGTAATTTGTTGAGTCATCCCTTGCCTTACCTGATTTTTCTACTGTGGTTGCCTGGTTGACTTAAGAGATGGACATAAGAGGCGGGTTGTTAGGCCCGTAGGTTGAAGAAGAAGGTTGTTAGGCCTGTGAGAAACTCTCTCTAGGTGAGAGAGATTGTTGGGGAAGTGATTTCTCCTCGAGGGAGTGCAGCAGTAGCTACCAAGATATGAGAATTCCTGATCCATCCTATTGCTGAAGCCCTGAAAGGGAAGTGGAGAAGCCAATGGAATGTGGAACAATGAAGGTGTAAATTCCTGGGGTGGGACAATCATGTGGGGAATGAGATTCTATGAGTGGTGGGAGTAAGTAGGCTCCTTGGAGGGAATCCTTTCGGTTGCATTGTGTAGCTTTCTATAGTCTCATCCTAGCCCAAGATTTTTTTTACCCTGGGTGGAGTTTAGTCCCAGATCGAGGGTGACCCACTGCTGATAGGTTGGAGGAGCGTGGTCTAAGGCTAGGAGTTTTGTGGAAGGTATGAACGCAATCAATGGTCTTATAATAAAAATATAAGTAACAATTCTATGTTAATTATATGTTGTGTATCTTACACATGTGTTATAATGTTATGAGTATTTCCTATATATGTTGCATGTGTAGGCCTACTATTATTTTCACATTAATCTATATTGTAGTAGAATGTTTATGTTTGTTTAACTTTGCATTATATATATATATATATATCAGAGCATGCTAGTTTCAAGTGGCATGACTCGACCTAGGTGGTTGGGTATGTTACAATCTGTTTTCAGAGCAATGAAGTTTTGAAGTAATGGCATGTCCCTGGCCTGGGTGACCCGGGGATGTTACAATTTGGTATCAGTGTTCATGGTTTCCACATTGAACCTGGATTGGCCATGAATGTGAAATTTGGAGTCAAAATTCCACAAGGAATTGATGTACAAAGTGCCAAGAGAGAACTCAGAGAACACCTTAGTTGTGTTCAGAAGCTTAGGAGGTATAACAGTTTGATAAACCATGGTAGATGTGGTATTAGGCCATAAAGTTAAATTTGGGTTGTTGGATACATTCATAAAATACATATCCCTCACAACCATCATATTTGGAGAAGGTGCACATAGGTTAAGCACAAAAGTCCTTCGGACTTCGCCCCTCCGACTATTTTAAAGATATAGCAGAGAAAATTGCCGAAGTCCAGAACCCATATGGACCGTCCATTTACAAGGACACATGTCTACAGATTAAGAAATGTTTAGAATTTGACAGTCTGAGGGTTGTGGGGTGTTCAGTAGCGAAATCCTACGAAGCCCCGGAGTGATTCTCAGTCGTGTATCATTCAAAAGGAGGAGAATTGTTGGATTTCTCTTGTGGTTCGGTGATTCAGTGTTCGAGGAAATCCGTTAGAGGTTGCGTGGTGAGGAAAACGTTGAAGTCCTGAAGATATGGAAAGCAGTAGTCGACAGTCGGTCGTTCAAGAGTTTTGAAAATGTGTAGATGTGAAGAATCACCAAAGTCTCGAAGCTACAGAAATCAGTTGTCGAAAACTAACTATTCGGGATTTTTGACAATGTGTAGATGTGAAGAATCGATGAAGTCTCAAGTTGTCGAAGTGATGTGACATGATTATTTCATCGGGGGTGACGTGGACCTGTTCGGTAGTTCGGTAGTTCGAAAGGTTTGAGAAAGTGTCGATGATAAGAAATCCTCGAAATCCCGAAGCATCGAATATGATGTGGCATGATGACATCACCTAGGGTGACGTAGACCTACCCCAATTCTGCCATGTGTCACTTGTTTTTGTACTTTTGACAGACCCTAAGGCTAGATTGGGACCTAACACATGTCACTCGATGGTGCGGCCATGTTTCACCACTTTGATTGGTGACAATTGTACTACGTGGGCCTCGAGAGGTTAAGCAGTTCAGAGTTCGACGTTCGGGGAAAACCTGTTGGAGGAACTTCCAAATATCTGAAGTCCCAGAGTTCTGAACTCCTGAAGTTTTGAAGTCATGAAGCACCGAAGTGAAATGGCTTGGTGACATCACCTGGGTTGGTGTGGACACACACAATGCATGCCAGTTGTTAGTGTGTTTTATGCTTTTGATAGGATCATTTTTCAGTTATAACTTGACACATATTACCTCTCATATTGGGCCACGTGTCCGCTCCTTGGAATCTACCAGATAACACCTGGGTGTGCAATACTAAGTGTACCCCAAGGGTTCTCTATTCCCGTGTTTGAAAGGAATGAACTGAGAGGAAAGAGAAAACCCCAAATCTCTGAAGAGCAGAGTAAATCCTCACCATTCGTCGGGAGAGGACACGCAGCAGTAGATCCCGTGGCCCAGAGTATTCAAGGCATAAGTAGTTGAGGTCGAGGACTTTAAGAGGCTCGAAGTCCAGATTCCATCTCAACCTTTGATAAAAAAGGATGCTTGGCGCCAAATCTCAAGGTCTGGATAAGTGGTACTCCAGGGGGTTGAGTTCCAGATTGTTGTGAGTAGATAACTCTCGAAGGCTAGAGTTAATCACGATCATTGATCGAGAGATGACACGTGGAATAAAGAGAGCGAATCTCTTGTGAATTGAAACTTCAGGAGAGTGGTAGTGAAGTGATTTGGAAACCATTGAAGCCTGGAGTCCCAGAGATCCTATCTACCATAGATAAGAATAGAGAATTTGGATCATTGATCCACCTGTTAGAAAAACAAGACCGTGGAGAAATAAAATAAAACAGATGCGGAAATAAAATACAGAAGATACACAATGCAATAGAGACACAGATATATGTGGTTCACCCAGTGTGGGCTACTTCTACCAGACAAATTCCCAGGTCCTTCCTTTATTATTATCCAACAAATGAAGGGAGACAACCTACAACAAACCCGTTGTAACTTCCTCTTCTTTCTCTCACAGTCTCCTATCTCAGAATACAATATTCACAATAATGCATAGCCGCAATACATTTCCCTCATAACAGAGGGTTTCCTTTTAGGGAAAAAAACCCTAACATAATTTCTATCGTTAGATCTGGGACCTTATAATGAATGCTCCAGATTTACAATGAAATTACAATATACATTTACAAGGCAATTTTTCCTTTGGGGTCTTCGCCCCCGAACCCCCATCGAGGGATCTCTTGCCCCCGTACCCCCTAGCCAAGGGGATATCCCCCCTGGACCCCACAGAGGGGGTAACCTCCCTCTACACTCCCCTGTGTGGAAGAGTGTACATACTTCTGGGGTGTAAATACTTCATGGGGTATAAACACAGCTGAAAAGAAAAGACCTCTGGATCAGGAAGATAATCAGGCTCCACAACCAACAATATCCCATTTGGAGACTGAACTCAACAACTCCACTGTTGTTGTATATGATGGACTCTGAACCTTCTTGGACCTGTATAATTTCTCATCTTCATCTTCATTATTGTAGACCAACTGAAACTGAGCAAGAACTCATTTTCTCCCTGGTTACTCCCTTTGTTAACATGTCTGCAAGATTCTGGCTAGTGTGTATCTTTTCCAACTTCAAATGTCCATCTTCCAAGACGAATCGTATGAAATGGTACCTCAACTGTATATGCTTAGTTTTCGAATGGAAGGTTGAGTTCTTTGCAAGATGAATGGCACTCTCACTGTAACAGTACAACCTGTTATTCTCCTGCTTCTTTCCCAATTCCTCCATAAACCTCTGTAACCAAATCATCTCTTTACTAGCCTCTGTAGCAGCAACATACTCTGCCTCTGTTGTTGAAAGTGCAACAACCTTTTGCAGTTTTGAAATCCAATTTATTGTTGTTCCACATATATTAAAAACATACCCTTTGGTGCTCCTTCTGCTGTCCTTATCACCTGCCATAAATGAATCAACATATCCCTGTAGAAAAGTGTCTGATCCTCCAAAACATAATGCATGAGTAGCAATACCTCTCAAATACCCGAGAATCCACTTTACTACCTCGCAATGTTCTTTACCTAGATTGTTCATATACCTGCTCACAACTCCCACTGCATGCACAATATTTGGTCTTGCACAATCCATTGCATACATCAAGCTGCCAACTGCTGAGAATAAGGGACCCTGTACATGTATTCTATCTCTTCCCGTGTCTTGGGACACATTTCCTTAGTTACTTTGAAATGGTTGGCCAAAGGTGTACTGACTAGTTTTTCATTCTGCATCCTAAACCTCTCCAACACCTTCTCTATGTACTCTCCTTGAGACAATGTCAATTTGCGATTTTTCCTGTCTCTAGTTATTCTCATACCAAGGATTTTCTTTGCAACACCCAAATCCTTCATCGCAAATGAATTATCTAATTTATTCTTGAGCACATTTATATCTTGCATATTAGATCCTGCAACAAGCATGTCATCTACATACAATAGCAAGATAATATAGCTTCCATTTTCTACCTTTTTGAAATAAGCACAGTGATCAGAATGACATCTACTATAACCTTGTTCTGTCATAAACTTGTCAAACTTCAAATACCAATGCCTTGGAGCTTTCTTTAGGCCATACAAGCTCTTCTTCAATCTGCATACCAAATTCTCCTTCCCTTTGACCTCATAGCCCTGTGGCAGCTGCATATAAATCTCTTCCTCCAAATCCCCATGGAGAAAAGTTGTTTTAACATCTAATTGTTCAAGATGCAAATCTTCTACGGCCACAAGACTTAAAATAGTCCTAATTGAAGTCATTTTAACAATAGGAGAAAATATTTCATCAAAATCTATACCTTTGTTTTGTGCAAACCCCTTTACAACAAGTCTAGCCTTGTACCGCTTTTTTCCTCCATCTTCTTCCATCAAATTGTAAACCCATTTATTCTGCAATGCTCCTTTTCCTATAGGCAACTGAACCAAGTCCCAAGTATGGTTATTTACCAAGGAATCCATTTCCTCTTTCATTCCTTGCTTCCACTTCTTTTTGGTGTCTACCTACATTGCCTCGTCATAACATTCTGGTTCACTAGAATCAGTCAACAATAAATAATACAATGAAGGAGAGTATCGTTCAGGGGGTATACTTAACCTGGTAGATTTTCTAACAACACTTGCAGGTGTTTGAGGTACGCGTTGCTCCTATTGTTGTACATTTTGATTTTTTGGTTCCTTTGGAATTTATTTTCAGTGATCTCATCAAGCACTGTGTATTCTTGTTTTTCTTTTTCATGTTTTTTTCCCTGCAACTGATCTTTGTACATGACCTTCTCATTGAATATGACATC
>CBVK0100211389.1:0-25679 GCA_900067695.1 Picea abies | reverse complement strand
TCCCTATCCCCACACCATTCATCACCACACTCATATCCCTCCTCCCTATGTTTACCCCATGAAACATTGATACAATGAAGAGTGCAAACTTATGCATAAGCATCTTCATTTTGTCATCACTTGTAATCCTTCTTCCATCCCCTCTATCAAGAGGAGTATAGGCATCCCCTTCGTCGTAAGATACATAGCCTTCCTTCCCTAAGGAGACACAAGCTCCTTTCAGCACTCTAGCACTCCACTGAAGCATGTTGGCATACTCTCCTTCCCAAGAAATCCACCCCTCTTTTTGACATTGATTAGTGCTCTTGTTCCTAAATACCACCTCTCTTTATGATGTGTTGGGTCAATCTTTACTCTGTATCCCTTTCCCTTCCTCCTCCTGTCACCTATTCTTACCTAGAGACATTAGAAGAACAATCCAAATTATGAACATGAACAAAGCGGTAGATGAGGAAGGCTCTCAAGCACGGTGTTGCTCCCTAGACTTTTACATTGTTGATATTTTTAATCATGTTGTTTGCACTAGTTTTCCTCCTTCACGATCCAACATTTATTTCACCCATTCTTTGAATCAAGTACACATTACATTCTAATAGTTATAGGACCATCATGATTGGGCACAACTTTGCCAAAATCTACATCATGCACTTAACATGTGGCTTTCTAATAATTTTGAGAGGAAGAACCTTTGAGCTAAGAGACATGCAAGTTTTCGAAGAGAGTACTAAACCAATGATCATATACCCTTTGAGCTATTTTTGAGGAGACGAGACAACACTCTTCCTAGGTCTTTTGTTGCTTTGTTGACTTCAGAAAGGGCTTTTCTTGGTTCCGAGGGAGTTTCTTTTCAAGAGGATACATGATATTGGTATCTCCAAGACTCTTATAGTTGTTATAATGAGATTCTATAAGTGAATCATTAGTCATCTTCACACTTCTCACAAATTTGCTCTCACTAGCTTCAAATTGAGACAAAGCATCACATTCAATGGTCCAAGAGGATTTGTTAGTTGTGTCATCTACAAGAGATTAAGTCGAAGGAGCACCTCATCTTCCAATGTCCCATTTATTATGAGATCAAAGGGAGGTTCCATTGCCTCTACCAGGACTCGAGAGGTTCCCTCACTGCCTTCTGCCATAGATACCTAGCTCTTTTTGTAAATAAAGCATTGGTTTTAGGGAACAAATCTCACAGGGACCTCCCAAGACGAAACATATCAACCTAATCACTTCCTTTTTTCCCTCTATCCAAACAATAGTCACACCTCTCAAAACAAGCTCCATCAGGGTTTTGAGGAGATATCATTCTCGCACGGCTCAATTTCCCACCCCCCTCCTTTGCGGAACCAACATTCTATCACCAAGATTTTTGCAACGACCTTAACTGTTGGTAGAGTTTCAACGGAGTTTCAACGGAGTGTCAACTTCTGCCCTAGGTTACACAACGTGATCCTCTTAGATCTAGACTCTCCCATGAGGACATTATCATGAAATGTAATGGCTCCTTCTTTGTTGTTGATGGTTCAGCGAGACATCCTCATCTTCCACTACTTCCACTACTATTTATGTTGAGACATTAGGGGTTGGGCTTCGCCTTTTGATGCTCAAATGAGTAGCCCTTTTCATGGCATATATGCCTCTGCCTTTCGTCATTTTTATTTTCAATAGTTCAGTTTGTTACCCCCTCTCACCTAGGGGTAACTAGAGGAGATCACGTCTCATGGCCCACAATGAAGACAATGATCTCGATGATGATGATGATGATCAGTATTCTCACAGGAAGCAACCCATTATCCCTTCAGATGCCTCACTCCTCATCAACACAGGTCATCACACCCGATCAACATGGTTCGTTGGAAGAGGGTGGTCTGACACATTATGAGGTACATTAGTCCTTGTTTCATATAAAGTGTCATATTTAATGCATTTGGCATATGAGTGAGGATCATGGGTTGAAGTCGGATAATGGATCATAATCTCAGGAAGTTATTCTTTTTGCCTTTTTTCACCTTGGTGGCCATCATTAGTGTCCTAGTCCCGTGTTGTCACTATTGGGGAATAGGGGTACTATTGGGGGGCTTTGATAAGGGTAACATATTGTTCCCCCCCCCCATACTTAACATCTTCCATCCCAAGGCCTTCCGTAGTGTAATAAACTTCGGTATGGCTATTACATGTATGCCAAAAAGGCCCATGGTTCATTCTTCTATGAGAATAAGGGCTAGAATGTCAAGGTTGATGCAGCTACTATAAAAATAATAATAAAAGAATGATATAAAAGAAAGAAAGAAGAAATAACGGGACATGAATGACCAACTCAAAAGCCTAAGGTCAGCTTGAGCTCTACCCCCTCTAATGGGTCCTAATGCACTGAATGCATAATCATAAGAAGGACTTTATCCCGGTAAAAAATGATGAAAGAAAGAATAAGTGCTTGAAACCTGAAAAGGGGACTTGCAATACAATAAAGGAATATCAGAAGGCAAGATAAGGGGTTTGGAATGCAAAAAGTATTGAGGAAAGGGTATCTCAAGCAGTAAGCATTCCCTCTACAAAGGCGCTCATGAATATGGACCAAATATAGTGCCTTGAATGTTAAAGACACCATCACCATGAAGTCATCCCAACACATTTTCATCCACCATACTTACACTTAGATGGGTTTATCGGGAAATATCCCTCTACCTAGGTATTGGCACATATAATAGGATCTTTTGATGGTCCTCCCATACCTAAACTTGCCAAATTGCATAAAGTCTTGAGTTAATGTGAAGTTTGAAGGGGATACCTAATGTGAATTGCTTATGTGGTTGATGTATTAAGTGATGGCCTACTTTGTATGTTTCTAAGGACTCTTGAACCTTGTGATTGTTGGACTTACTTGATTCTATGGCTTTGATTGATTTGGTGCACCTAACATGGTCCTTTGGAGGACGTCCCATGCTTTCACCCAAGACATTGTGAATTTTATACAGGGCGTGGCACGTGTGATGAAAAGCGTCGGGTCACATGATGACTTGACACATTCAGGCTTACCCTCTCACATCTCTTGGACCTTGGAAGATGGATAGATGAGCTCTCATTTGACAGATATGGTCATATTGGTTGATAGATGGGTAGGATGCCCACACTTTTGGATAGTGTATCCACAGCATGATAACACTTGGTTTGAGGACGTTGCACTTGATGATGATTGGGTGATGAGCCCTATTTTCACCTTGGATGTTGGCTATTCTGAGGATGACATCACACATGTGATGGTTATGATGATGGTGGGGCCATCCCCATCATTAGGGCATCCTTGGTTGATGACTTGGGGCACTTGACATGACCTTTGATGAGGAGACATGATACTGCACCTTGCTTGCACCACTTGACGACGATACGTGGCCTTTGGAGGCCTCCTACACCTTCTTGGAGCATGACGTCACCCACACATGTGACCTTGGAGGGCTTATTTTGGTGCATTAGCATGTCATTCTATTGTTTGAGGCTACTTGAGGGGTCAACCTAGACCTATCTCACTTGTATCAACGACTTTTTGTATTTTGAGGGGTTTTAGCACTAGGGTTGCCTCATATAAAGAGGCTAGCGCTACCTCCTAGCCAAATCATAGCTCACACTTGTGATTCATCACTACTACTTGTCTTCTATCTCTTCTTTTTCACTATGGAACTCTTGTGCGCACCTTTGGAGTGACTTTGATGGATGCTTTGTCTTGTTTTGGTGAATTCTTCATGAAAACTAGGATTTCCTCGTGATAGTGACTTGACTAGTAAGTTTTTTTCACGTTTAAAGTGTTATTTCTTGGTATATTTTGGTGAATGCTCTATTAGAGAGGTAATAGTTGCATGTTATCATTGTTTTCCTGGATTAAGAGTGGTTATCCCCTTCCCTTGTTGCATCTACCTTGATTTGTTGAAGCATACAAGGATAAGATTAGGGATTGTGAGAGGACATCCCCCTAACCTTATCTTTGAGGTTAAAACCTAGGGTTTATGAGAGGATAAACTTTAGGGTTTGGCCTATTTCCATACATTGTCCTTGCTAGATGCTAGAAAATAAGTGGGATGGCACCTAGGGTTTATAAGAGGATAAACTTTAGATTCTCTTCCTTTGAGGTTTGACCTAGGCTTATGAGGGGATAATACTACACCTTCAAACCTTCACATCTTCTCTTGCACTCAGCCTTCTTTATGGTGATTGCATTGACTCCATTTGCCCAAGAAGAAAACAGCACTAGTCTTCATGTTTGCAAGTGATGATTAAAACCCTAGCTTAGCTAAAACTCTCTCTCTCTCTCTCAAAGCTTGATAAGTTAGGTATCTAACCGCATTCTCATGCTAATTCTAACTCAACACTTATCATAATAAGCCATTAATTTGTTGTTGTTATGAATGATTGTTACAGCCATTAGGGCTTGGCCTTATTGCTGATAACTTACTTAATATTGTGGTCAAAGTTGCTTAAAATCATTGTCTAGCTATTGGATCTTGTTCTACCCAACAAGGGCTACATTTTAAGATTTAAATTGTTAATTTTGAATGCTGATTTCTTGCTGCTGTCACAAAATTGAAAATACTTATTGTTGATATACATGTCCATTTACTGCATATTTTATTACAGCAGCCATTTTGTACTTGGTAGCTAGTCTTTTGGGGATTATTTGCATCATTTAGACTTGATAATTGTCGATAAAAACCTAAGATACCTCGCACACACTTCACATACCAATTATCTCGTCTTATTCTCATCCTTACCCTAACTCTAGCCTATCCTTTTGAGGTGACCAAGATAGGGGGCATACGCTTGGCTAATATTGCTATAGGATCCCTTGAGGTCATCGGGAAAGCCTCCCTTGTGTTGGACCCGTCCTTCACTAAAACGAGGAAAGTACTTACCTAGGTGACAGTGACAATTACTTCCAATTGTTACGCAAGTTTAGCAACTTGTAAAGGCTTTGCACAAGTGCTAGATTCTGTAATAACACAGTTTATTGTGTATTTTTCCCATCATTTGCAAGTTGCTTAGGCATTCCCAATGTGTTAACACTGGATATGCCTTTAATCATTTGTCTTTTCAGTAGGTTTTTTTGTTTTTTTAACATTTAGTAGATTGTACTTTTGAATTCCACTGACCTCCTTTTGTGATCATTGGTGAAAATTACAAAAATATCTGATCCTGTCTCTTCAGGTTTATGTTTTGGGACAAATCCCCATATTTCCAATATTTAAAACTACACGCTAAAAAAAGAAGCAACTATAGAAACACAGAACCCCCTTTGGTTTTGATAATTCCACCGAGGCACTTTCCGAAAGCCTACCTTTTATAATAGTATGCTTTAAACGCAGCGGAAGAGAACTTCCTCCGTCCAAACCATTTTATTGATCTACAAAGAAAACGCAGTAGCGGTAGAGCTCTTGTTACGATTTATTGCTCAATGTCTTATGAAATCCTTTTAAGAGTCAAACATCTCTTGTTCTATAATGTAATTCACCATAAGAAATTCACTTCACAGAGGACAGCACGAGATCGGAAGCAACACAACAATAATCCTTCGCTAATAACGTTTACCAGACCCTTAAAATATCATAAATTTTTGTAATGAACATTAAAAAATAACAACATGGAAGGCCTACACATGACGAATTTTTCTTGCAAAACAAATAATTTAAATAGCACAACTCTATAATTCTGCCAAAGCCTTTATCAAATGTATATAATAGCTTTTAAATACCGGAAAATACAGAGTCCGATCATCACTATTTAAAGAAAAACCAGTCTGACAACGTTTTAAAGCTTCCAAAAGAATGACTCCTCACTCTAATACAGGATTTTTTTCGCATTTCCTTTAAATATAACTGCTTCTTGCGATGCAGACCAAAAATTTTGCTCTACTACTAAAATAGCAAGCAAATTTCAGCGAATCATTTAAATATTGACAGTTTTTTGCGTGTAAAACTAATTTTCCTCCGTGACTGACCTTTGAGACCGGGGAGTGGATTTTTTCCAGCAAATTTCTAAAGCCGCCGTATCAGAAGCTTCCTAGAGCTAAATATGCTCACGGAATAGATCAGCACAGCCCGGAAAGTGGCTGGCACAAAAGATAGCCGCCAAAAAGGAAATTCTTACAAGATTACAGCTAATCATTGCGGTCCTTTACTTCATTTCTTCGACAGGTTGAAAAGAAGAAACGCATTTAGAGCCAAATTTTTCTCCAAAGCCGGTGGAAAATGTAGAAGGATATTCGGAGAATCGCATGAAACCCTGCTTCTCTTTCGATTCTCGCAGACTGAAGAAAATACGACTCTAGTCGCTTTCAGCAGTTATTAGCGTGTTGGATTTGGTCCGTGCATCATCAAAACGCGGAGGTCTCTTTCGACGTGATAGTCACATGGAAATGTGACCTCGTTCCTAACCGCGTTGATTCAATGGGATTGGGACCACTCCCTATAAAGACAAACTGTGAAGCACCCTGCGGACTAGGAAGCACTGAAACCATAAATAGGCGGTTTGAAACCATGCGCAGAAACTCGTCATCCCATGTCCATGGAATTTGGGGTACATGACAAGGGTTAGCTGTTTGGTCGTGTGCCATGTGACTGAAAGCAAAAGTAAGGGGACTAAAGTTAAGGGACAATGTCTATCCTATCAATTTTAGTGCTTAATCATCTATGTCATCATATCAATATTATTATTATGGAATCATCACATCCAAAACCATAGTAAGAATTTTAATTATTAGACACATAGTAGAGATAATAACAACATATAAGTCAAAGGTCCATAACACATGATATGCGAAAGTGAAGAGGATGTCATAACCTCGATTTAATAATATTGTAAATATGGTATAGACATATAACATATGTTATATTACATATAATATAGATAACAATTATAAGTTATCAATTTTGGTGTTTAATTATTTATTTCATCATATCAATATTATTATTATGGAATCATCACATGTCCCGGATGGGGTCACACGCGGCATTGTGGTGACACCAGGCTTAGCACTAAGCCCGGGCTTAAATGCTGATGGCTGCCACTCACACATCTGCATTTACGATGGTGGACGGCCATAGCAGCGGCCATACGACGGAGGGACTCCTCCCTCGCGTGACCATTAACGCCCTCTGCGCACTCAGAATGAAAGAGGATAAGGGAGGACAGATGACTTCGGTGTCTGGTTATGTGTTTTTTTATGAGCCCGGACAGAGCGGGACTGCTCCTGCTTCGGCTCTGCTCTTCGCTTGGACATTCACTACCTTTTCTTTGCATTTTGATAAAGATTTCCTGGGCAGTTTGTCTTTGCGTGTGCCAAGACAGAGTCGGTCTGCTCGCGCTTTGCACCTGCAACCGCTCTCGTCCTGGCTTTTTAGCTTATCACTGCAACCACTTGGTACTTGCATTCACCCCACGGATACTATGGCTAGAAAGCGAGGCAGGCCTCGCCGGGGATCAACCTGGGACGCCCATAAGGCGCAGCGGCGGCGGAAGGAGCAATTAGAACGCGCTCTGGCTTTGGCGACCTCCATTCTTCAGAAGAAGGCTCGGGCTGAGAGAATGGCCTTGCTAGCCACTATTGCAGAGCCGGGAGCTGGCTGTAGCAGAGAAAACACGGCAATTAAGCCGGGTGACAAGCAGGAGGCTGAGACTGAGGCTGTGTTTCCCACCTGCTTCGTGGAGGAGGACCCGTTTATGGAAGACATGTCGATTGAAGAGGAGCCCCGCGCCATAGAGACGACCAACCGGGAGGGAACCAAACTCAATTTGGCTAGGGAAGACGATTTCCCCGGCTGCATTGTTGAAGAAATTCCCTAGCCGGGCGACAATAGTCCTATCAGCCACGACATGCAAGCAGCTGGTGCAGAGAAGATTGTGGATAACAAACGCTCGGCGAGGAAGGCTGCAGAGGATGATGCGGAGCAGAGGGAGTTTGCGGCTGGCATTGGTGGCATGGGTGGCGGACTGCATGGCTCTCTCCTCAGTGCAGAGCACCTGGCTCTGGTGTTCGAGCTCCGAGGCCACATGTCAGATCTGGAGCATAGGGCCCTCCTCATGGGTCAGCGCCTGGACTTGCTCCTCGATGCGTTTTCCGGTGCTCCAGCTCAGCGGAAGTGCCCCCTATGCGCGCAGGCTTTTGCCATTCCGATGGGGTCCACTTGGCAGACTGGTGAAGGCGACAGGTCACCGGGTGCCTAGGTTTTTATGCTTTCCTGGTTCTTAGTCTTATCGTGTTATTGTTTTATGTTCATTTGGACCATAAACATCTGTCCTAGTTTCCTCCGGGCAGGACAAATGCTACTTTCCTTTATGTTTTATCATATAACTATCATTTGCTCTCCACTTATGCTGGTTTCCGGATATCGACGGCATTTTTGGTGACTTTGGCCCATGCCACTATATATTTTGTCAAAGTTTTATGTTAATCTAATATAGCAGGTACTACTCCTTTTTTATTTAAAAAAAAATTATGGAATCATCACATTCAAAATTATAGTAAAAATTTTAATTATTAGACACATAGTAGAAATAATAACAACATACAAGTCAAAAGGTCCATAACACATGATATGTGAAAGTCATGTGAAGCCTCAATTTAATAATCCTTTAAATATTGTAAATATGGTAGAGATAACAATTATAAGTTAAAGTTGTTGTATAATGGTATAGTAAATAGTTTTTTTTTTAACTTATAATTTAACAAAATTAAGTTATGTAATGAAAAAGTTGTAATTTTGATAATAAAAATTTATAATTTTAAGATTGAAAAAGTTGTAATTTTGATAATAA
The DNA here is from genome assembly GCA_900067695.1 of Picea abies. Classification (NCBI taxonomy): domain Eukaryota; kingdom Viridiplantae; phylum Streptophyta; class Pinopsida; order Pinales; family Pinaceae; genus Picea; species Picea abies. The sequence goes on along the minus strand of CBVK0100211389.1, from coordinate 16,880 downwards.
AAATTTATAATTTTAAGATTGAAGATAAATATTTTAGTATTTATTTTAAAAATTATATTATAATTTTAATTATTAAATCTGAAATTTGAAAATTTCCAAAAGTTAGGCTGGTAAGATAAAAAAATAAAAATAAAAAAAGAAGTGTAATTTATTAATAAGTTAAAGTTTTTAAGACATAACATGTAGATATGAAAGAGGATGTTATCATGTGAGTTTAGCCATTTATCTAAAATCAATTTCTATTATCATGTGAGTTTAGCCATTTATCTAAAATCAATTTCTATAATAACAATGCTTTTAATGTGAGTACTTAATGTTTTATAAGCTTTGTATGTGTCATAATTGTTATGCATGCATGTGGAATTATTCAAAACAAAACAATCTACATATAATTAAAAGAAAAGTGTCTATGTTGAATGAAATCGGAGAAATGATAGAGGAAAGTTCATATTGACCATGATTGTTCGATGTTTCAAAGACACGAAAAGTAAAATTGGTGAAAATGATGTTAAGTTCTCTAAGATGTCTAGGGGATTTGGAACATTGATTGGATAGTTTTTTTTCTTAAATTGTGTGACGAAATTAGAATTGATTATATTTATTGGGTTGTAGTCTCGTGATTGAGAACTATGAAAATGATTTGTTTTTGTTGAATTGTGGTTCAGTTGTTGAGTTATCGCATTGCTATGAAAATGACCCAAGTTTAAATCCACTAAAACCGTAAATTTTTATAAAGAATAAAGAGACAAAAGAATATTTGTATGATCGTAAAGTTATTCCAAAACACGACAAAGTGGGCATATTTGATTATTATAGGAGAAGAAGACATTGAAATATCAATGAGGGATGAAATCCCAATTATGAATATGTTATTGTAGTGACAAGATTTCAACAATTATGAACATCACATAAACAACAATTATAAGTCAAAGAAGAACGACAAGGTATAACATTGAAATTGTCAACAATATACATATTAAAATCATATAAAATATTATCACATCAACTTGGAAACTTACAATTTGATTTTAATTGCAAAACTTTGAGTGTATTATAAACTACCTTGTTATTATAAACAAAAATATAAATAATAATTTAATTCAACTTGTAAAAATGACAATAACTAACCAGAGAAAACAACATTGAATGATACTTGGAAAATACCAACTCTATCATCATCGTGCAAGTGACACTTACTATGAATTTTAACTAATTGGTCACTTGCCATCAATAATAATGATAAAATCGATACTATTATAAACTATATTTGTTAAAAGATGTTATTTTATTTATAGTCCCTGTCGAAGGCGTAGAGGGACTATAGCAGTCAAGAATTCAATGACTTCATATTAATATGTCATTTGACTATAAATTTTCGCATCATCTCTATTGTCCGAATTATAGAACTAAAAACATTATTTTTTATATAATAAAAAAAACCTTATATGTCATCATTTCATTGGAGAATAGATTTGAAGTCTTATTGTCAGCTTCGGTATTCCCAATGCGCTCTAATTCATGGAGATCTTGGATTAACGCGCATATATTTTCTTATGCATTGCTCGAAGGTGGATTAATGCTAGCATTAGTTTGAATGTTTGTCTTAGCATTTTCTGCTAGCTAAATTTATCCTAAGTTTCGTTAATTATAAATATTATTATGTTTGTTGTTACGGTGTCCACCTGCTATAGCTACACTGTCCAGTTGTAGTTTGGATGCAGGATCCCTTAGCATGTGCTATATTATTATTATTATTATTATTATTATTTATTATTATTAAGTGTACTTAAAGAGGCATTTTTATTATTACATACGTAAACAGGCCCGCTACACTGCATTCTTTCTTAAATGTTTACACGGCGCGAGGCCCTTGGACGGTCCTGACAGCCTTAAATGTTTACCTAACAGGCCTCATAGCGTTAAATGTTTACTTAACAGGCATGTTACAATACATTTTCCTCCGATTTTTGGATACAATCTTGTCTGCAGTGAATGGGGTGATGAATGTGGTTAGTCGGGGTATCTTTATCCCAATTGGGATAATTTCTGCGAGGTATTTGCGCCCATTTGAATCTGCAGATCCTGCATGGTTTTATCTCCACAAGTTTTTTCAAACTTCGGGCTATGTTCTTGGTGTGGCTGGTTTGGCCACTGGTCTTCAACTGGGAAGCTACTCTAAAGGAATTGTGTATAGCCAACATAGAAACATCGGAATTGTGATTTTTGTATTCGGGACATTGCAGGTAATTTATATATAGAGTTTGTGTCAGCAAATTATATATCGAGTTTGTGTGAGCAAATGCCCGGTAATTCTTTCTTTGGGAAAAAAATGCCCAGGAGTAGTGATGGGGTCCATAATTGGTTTTTTTGGTGTGTTAAGCTGCACTTAATTTAAGTAACATTGATGCATGGAAGGATTTTTTTGGGGTTTGTTTTTACTGCTATTTTTTTTTGTCTTGCAGGTCTTTGCATTGCTTATGAGGCCAAAGAAAGACCACAAGATTCGAAAGTACTGGAATATATATCATCACTCCCTTGGTTATACAGCCATTGTTTTAAGCATACTGAACATTTTCAAAGGATTTGATATTTTGAGCCCTGATAACAAGTGGAAGCAGGCTTTTGTCATTGTGATTGCTACTTTGGGCGGAATTGTTGTGGTCTTGGAAGTAGCATCCTGGATCACTTTCTTCCTCTGAAGTGACTCAAGAGGAGCCTTAATGTCCTCGAACAATGCATCTTCAACTGGGGGAAGTAAAGGGCGTGGTGTCTAGAACTAATTTGGAATGATCAGTCATCCATACTGCCCAACAAGATTAGCAACTGTAGAACTTTTTGGACAAGTACATGGAAGTCTGGGATAGTGCTCCTCTTCCATTTTTGAGTGCTTGGTTGGTACTACTAGCTCTGGTATATGTGAAATATATTAAGATAGGATAGGATAGGAGTTGTGTTATATTCTTTGTCCATAAATATCTCTTATGGGTTTTTGCTATTATTTCATGATCATGATTATACATGTGGGTGTGAGTTTTGCATTTTTGCTTAGAGAGGTCTATTATACAGCCATCGTTGATCCCTATTGGTGTGAACGCGTCCTTGAAAATAGTTTTTTTCGAAGCGTTGTGGAACAAACATTCGAAGTTGGGATTTCTACTCTGTAACAATATATTTAAAATATGTATTTTAACCTGAAGTAACGAGTTAAATTTAATGATAATTATATAAGCATAATCTTGAGCCCGCTAGCCTGGGAGTCTGCCTGTCAATTTGTATATCGCGGAACTCTGGGTGCTGTTTGGAGGACACGGAACAATAGAAGCTCAATTTTGAGCCCGCCAGCCTGAACCCGCGATCCAAAAAGTCTTGCAGTGAATTTGGGCAATACTATTAATTTCAGAGACATTGGGTGGTGAATGTGGTTAGTTGGGTTATACTGATCCTAATTGGGATAATTTCAGCGAGGTATCTACGCCCATTTGAATTTGCAGATCCTGTCTGGTTTTACCTCCATGAGTTTTGTCAAACTTCGGGCTATGTTCTTGGTGTGGCTGGTTTGGCCACTGGTCTTCGGCTGGGAAGCTACTCTAAGGGAATTGTGTATAGTCAACATAGAAACATCGGAATTGTGATTTTTGTATTCGGTACATTGCAGGTAATTTATATATAGAGTTTGTATCAGCGATTTATATATCGATTTTGTGTCAGCAAATGCTCGGTAATTCTTTCTTTGGAAAAAAAATGCCCAAGAGTAGTGATGGGGTCCATAATTGGTTTTTTTGGTGTGTTAAGCTGCACTTAATTTAAGTAACATTGATACATGGAAGGATTTTTTTGGGGTTTGTTTTTACTGATATTTTTTTTGGCTTGCGGGTCTTTGCATTACTTCTGAGGCCAAAGAAAGACCACAAGATTCGTAAGTACTGGAATATATATCATCACTCCCTTGCTTATACAGTCATTGTTTTAAGAATACTGAACATTTTCAAAGGATTTGATATTCTGAGGCCTGATAACAAGTGGAAGCGAGCTTTTGTCATTGTGATTGCTACTTTGGGCGGAATTGTTGTGGTCTTGGAAGTAGCATCCTGGATCACTTCTTCCTCTGGTGTGACTCAAGAGGAGGCTCAACGTTCTCGAACAATGCATCTTCAACTGGGGCAAGTAAAGGGCGTGGTGTCTAGAACTAATTTGGAATGATCAGTCATCCATATTGCCGAACAAGATTAGCAACTATAGAACTTTTTGGACAAGTACATGGAAGCCTCTGATAGTGCTTCTCTTCCATTTTTGAGTGCTTGGTTGGTACTACTAGCTCTGGTATAGGTGAAATATATTAAGATAGGATAGGATAGCAGTTGTGCTATATTCTTTATCCATAAATATCTCTTATGGGTTTTTGCTATTATTTCATGATCATGATTATACATGTGGGTGTGAGTTTTGCATTTTTTCTCAACCTGGTAGTAGTAGGTTGATGTGTGATTATGTGCCTAAATTCAAATGAGTTGACATGTTTCACTCTTAAATAATGATAATAAAAAATAAGTAAATGAAAATTGTATACTAATCTAATTAAACCAAGATAAAACCGGTTAAGAAGAAAGTATTTGCACCTGAACAGATTTGATCCCTTGGTAAAACCAGAGTTAAGATAGATCTATATTGGTACACGTATATGGTGGAAACCATTTCCTGATTTTACCTGTGAAGACTAGATTCATAGGTGGACTAACAAGCCACCTTATTGTTGTTTCGTGTGGTTATGTGATAGTTTCTTAACTTTCTCTGCCATGTTGTTAAGACCCTGAGATCACTAACCTTAAAGGCATACCAACTATACACTGGAGGTGGGAGTGACGTGCTTATATATGCTCCATTTTGCCATGTTATACACGGACTCTAACAGAAGAATATATGTAGGTCAACTAATGTCAAGATGAGGTTCTATATTATATAGGCTCCATTTTGCCATGTTATACTCAGATTCTAAAAGAAGAAAGTAACCAGATTGTTACTTAGAAGAAAGTAACAATACTCAGATATAATCAACGAATAACGCTTGAGTATTGTTATCTTAGTGGAAAAGTAGACCAATAAGTTTTGAATGGTAGTTAAATAATATTATGTAAGTGGGTTGATTTGGGTGCCAAACGTCATGAAGAGGTTAGTTATTGGTGTTCAGAGGGTTCTAAGTTTCATAGATATATTATGTACTCTGTGTTTTTAGGCGCTTGAAGCAATCCGTCGATCTATTAAAGCAAACCATGAACCTAGAAGGCAAGCAGAAGAGTTTTTGAAGCGGGCTTCTGATCAGCCCGGCTATGGTATCACCATTCTACAGCTTCTCTCAGAGGCTTCAGTGGATGAACAAGTTAGACAGGTCTCCAACCAATTTGATTTCTAACTTGTTAATACCACATGGTCTCCAACAAATTTGATGTCTTTTTGGAAAAGAGCCGTCAAAATATTTCTTATTGTTGAAACCCTTGAACATTTTCCAGGCACCTTTGCAGTTGCAAGAGTTAGTTATTGTTGCTCCTATGTTGAAATTACCAAAGTCCATAGGGTTGTTGAAGGAGCTAGAACTGATTGTCCTAGATTATCATACGAGTAATCTAGAAAGTTGCCAGGCGAAATTTGTCATCTGTTGTCGTTGAAACGCTTTGAGTTAACAAATTGCTCAAAAATAAAATCCCTTCCATAATCCTTCGAAGATTTAACAAATCTCCACCACATCGATCTGTCTCACTCCTACTACTTGCAGACGCTTCCAAAGTCTTTCGTTGATTTAATTCAGCTTAATTATCTTGATTTGAGTTATTGCTATAATTTAACCATGTCAAGCGAAACACTGGGGAATATCAGAACACTTGAATACATAGATATTTCCTATTGTACAAAAATTGAAACATTGCCTCCCCAAGTCTGTCGTCAACGGTCCCTGCAAAACTTACATTTCTCGGGTACACACTTCAAATAATTGTCAGGTGCCTGATCCAGGTGGATATTGATGGCCACCCACCTATTCCACTTGGACCCACACCATTGTTTCTTTTAGTTTTTTCAGTTTTCTTAATTGTAACACAATTTACTATTTTTAGCAGTTTTTCGGGTCCTGAACTTCTCGAGCTGTTTTGAGGCCCTAAACGACGTTTTTTGGGCATGAATGTGTCAACGAATATAAGTTTGTTCTAGACTCAATATTCGTTGTTAGCAGTGTAGTCCTCGGATAGATCTTTCTAACAATGTATCATGTGCGTCAAACAGAGATAGTATGCCAAAGTTACGACCCCGGGAAATTGATGTACCAATTTACCCCAATGGGGCCCATATTCAGGCGTTTCATCTCCTAGGGTTAGGTTTTTGGATGTTTAGGGTTTTCTATTGTTTCTCAATAATATATAGGCCTTCGAGCCTCATTGTAACACAGAGTTCAGAGGCCAGTAGCCGCCACATCTCTTCTCAGAGATAAGCTACTAGCGCCCGAGCTATTTTATTTCCATTCTGTCTGTAAGCATATTTCAGTCATTTGTTGTTAATGAAATGAAGTTTTACTTCCATTGCATCTCTGCGTTTATGTGTATTTCTGTATTTCATTGTGTTCCTGCATAAATTCGGATCAGTGGTATCAAAGCAGTCTGCTCTTTCTCGATCCTTCTTTGCATGTCCCCAACGAGGTCGAGGTATAAGGAGTTAGGGCTCGATCTAGTTGAACCGTTGCAAGATCGGCCTCACAAACCCCGACGGCCTCCCATGGGGGAAGAAAAGAAAGATGAGGGAGTAGGAGATCCTATCAAATTATTGGTCGAGGAGGCCCTCGAGAAACAAAGAAACGCGATGATGGACAACTTTGCCCAGATCCTTTAACGGCTGCCCATTGGCAGTGCATCTACATCCAACAGCCACTTTGGAGGCGCCACTCCTTTTAAGGTACAAGTAAACTTTGACATTCCCATATTTGAGGGCCAAATAGATGCAGATGTCATTGATAGATGGTTGAATCTGTTAGAAGGATATTTCTCGGTTCATGACTTTTCCAACCGAGAAAGGATTATTTTTGCACTCCTTAAAGCCACCCCCCATGTCAAGGATTGGTGGGAAACCTACTAGGAGCAACAGAGCAAGGGAGAACCCTCTCTGTTATCGGTCGCACCCACTTGGAATTCTTTCTGAGATGCCATCAAGGAACAATATTATCCCGTGGGGAGCTATGAGGACAAATACATACAATGGACTACGCTGCAACATCAAAGGGACCAAGATGTGCATGAGTTGACGAATCTGTTCCATACCCGACGCACAAAGTTGGGTATCAAAGATTCGAAGAAACATTTGGTGTTAAAGTACCGCAGTTGTCTTCATAGATACATTCAGGAGGAAATGGAGTTCCTCAACATCTCCTCGCTTGGTGCAGCATACCGGTATGCTGCCAAGATTGAGTAGAAGTTCAAACAAAAGAAGTGAGACTTTGGGTCTGCGAATCAAAAGCAAGGGAAAGGTACCGCCGAACAGAGGACCAAGCCAAGGCGGGGTGGCCCAGGACAACCCGCCAAAGCCGCAAGCAAAGAACAACACCACAAAGCCAAAAAAGGACACGGGGAAGTGGTGTGAGTTCCATAAGAGCTCCACTCACAACACAAGTGAGTGTCGGGCCAAGCAGTCACAAGTAGCCGAGTTGAAGGCTTTTGAATTGGATGCAGGATCCGACTTTGAATCAGAACCCGACAAGGGGAATGACAGGGGGAAGTATATTATCGATGCGGAGCCCAACGCCACCGTTTCCACCACGAATATCCAGAAGAAGGAACCGAAAGATCCAGAGGAGACGGAGCGCCTCTTCCATTCTCAGATGTGGGTAAAGGGTTCCCCGTTGTAGTTCATTGTCGACAGTGGGATCTAGAAGAACCTCATCTCAGTAGAGGTTGTGAAATGGCTGGGATTGCTGACCACAACACACCCACAACCATACGCCATCAGGTGGCTGCACCAAGGACGGGACCTCCGCATCAGCCAGCAATGTCGTCTTCCCTACAGCATCAAGCCCTTCACGGATGAGGTATTATGTGACATTTCTCCTCTTGATGTTTCTGATGTATTATTAGGCTAACCATACTTGTGGAAGCGACATGTTGTGTATGAGTCCAGGCCTCGTGTTGTTATTATTACTTTGGGCAATAATATGTACAGGATACCGGAAATAGCACTGCCTACAACCATCTCTTTGATTACTGCAAAACAATGCAGTAAGCTCATTGCCAAAACCAGGAAATTTGTTTTCCTAATGATCCGCCCTCAGGGAAAGAAGAAGACTGTGGCCACGACCTCCAGACAGGGCCCCTCTGCACGACAACAACAGATGGATAAGGTCATGGAGGAGTACGAGGACATCTTCACCTCCCCCGCAGGGGTGCCTCTACACTGTCAGGTCAAGCACCCATCGATCTGACCCCAGGTGCGTCGCTGCCCAATGGACCAATCTATCGATGCTATGTTATGGAGAATGACGAAATCAAGAGGCAGATTCAGGAGCTGTTGCAGAAAGGTCACATCCGACCAAGTTCATCGCCATGTGGGAGCCCGATCGTGCTGGTGCAGAAGAAGGATGGGACTTGGAGACTCTGCATTGACTATCGAACACTGAACAAGATCATTGTCCGGAATAGGTACCCGATCCTACGGATTGATGACCTTCTGGACCAACTCAAGGGGGTGAAATATTTCAGCAATATCGACTTGAAGTCTGGGTATCACCAGGTACCAATCGAACCCTTTGATGTGTGGAAGACTGCCTTCAAATCCAAGGAGGGCCTTTTCGAATGGTTGGTCATGCCTTTCGGGTTGACGAATGCCCCTGCAACCTTCATGAGACTAATGGACGACATCTTGTGACCATTCACCAACTCATTTGTAGTGTTGTACTTGGATGACATTCTGATCTTTAGCCAGACTTGGGAAGAGCACCTCCATCACATCCGGCAGGTCCTCCAAACACTGCGGCAACACAAGTTGTGTGCCAATTTGGAGAAGTGCACTTTTGGCATGACCCAGGTTCAGTATCTGGGATACATTATTGATGAGCAGGGGGTGCATGTGGATCCAACCAAGATCCAAGTCATTTAGGATTGGCCAGCCCCAACCACCCTAACAGAGCTCTGCAACTTTTTGGGTCTTGCCAATTTCTACCGCAGGTTCGTGTTGGGATTCTCTCATATCACTTGGCCCTTGAGTCAAGTCACCAACGGAGGAGCGAAAGAAAAATTCTTTTGGTCTGAATCTCAACAGAAGGCGTTCAATGATTTGAAGCATCGCCTCTTCTCTGCACTAGTGCTCACATTACTAGACTTGCAACGACCATTTGAGATCGAGACAGATGCTTCCGACTATGCTATTGGGCAGTCCTTACTCAACAGGGGCATCTAGTGGCATATCACAGTGAGACACTTTCCGACACAATCCGGAAGTATGCCACTTATGACAAAGAGATGTATTCCATTGTGCAGGCTTGCCGACAATGGAAGCATTACATTTTGGGAAAGGAAACGATCATCCACATAAACCACCGACCCTTGCGGTTCATACAGACACAAGGGAAGTTGAAGAACGATCACCATCAGAAGTGGTCCACATACCTGCAATAGTTTCACTTGAACATTAAGTACAAGAAAGGAAGCACCAATAATGTTGCAGATTGCCTTAGCCGACCCCCTATCATGGCGCTAACCACGGTGCTCAACTCTTGTGGGCACAAGACTTTCGATTGGCAGCTTCTCTACAAAAGTGATCTAGAATTCGACCACACATACAACACGCTCTTGGAGGGTAAGCAAGTTCCTAATTTTCACATTGTAGTGTCCCCAAGGCTGAGCCCCGTTGCAAACCATGTTCTGAAAGAAATTGTAATTATGTTTTATAGGCTGGTGAGCCAAGTTTTTATAAGCTGGTGGCTTATGTGTTTGTTGGGCCAGGGAGCCTAAGGGTTGGAGGCCAAGGGCCTGATTTTGTACCTGAATGTATGCATCACATTAATAAAATATTAACACCGCCATGGGCAGACCGACCACGATGAATGAGTGAAGGGGGACTAAGCATCCATAGAGAGGGCAAGGAATTAGGGGCTGGAAGGTGGGAAAAGGGGCTAAGTGTTGAGCCTAGGGGGCTTAAGCCTTGGGAATAATATTTTAATATTATTCCAAAAAGACATGTGCATTTTATGTTTTATCCTAAGTTCCTGGCAAGGGGAGGACGTACAAGGGTGATGCGTGCTGGTGGAACGCATGTAGTTCCATGGGTGACAAGTGTCAACCCTGGCGCATGCGAATAAAACAACCAGGATGAGTCGTGAGAAGGGTTCCTCCTCCATTCTACCTGATTGCCTGAACGCGTACGAAGCCCTGGATAGTACGACCGACCCGACCCCTGCAGAGAAATCCTCGTGCATTCCTGAGAGTTGAAAATCCTGTGTTGACTTTCATAGTCCGTGTGCATACTCTGTCCGACTGATCGAACCCGTGCGTGGAGGCTCTGTCCCGAAGCCGTGACCCTGAACCATTCTACCGTTGTTGAACCAGTTGGAAAGCCTGTGTTTGGCTCTGTAAATCCATGTACACCTCTATTCTGTGAGTCGAGAAGCCTGTGTTTGTTTCTGAAGAGTTGGTTTCACCTATGTTCTGAGCCGTGGAGTCTGTGTCGACCCCTGCGGGAATTACTCATCATGCATTCCTGTGAACCATTAATGTGAGGCATCGAGCCATTGCTGAGCCTGTTTGAGAGGCTGTGTTTGTATTTCCAGTTGGCTATGGTGACCACGCAGAGCTAGACTGCGCATGGCTTGATGGCCAGCGCGAGTGTTGAGTGAGCCTGTGTATGACCTCTTTCCAGGTGAGGGAGGTGACTGTTGTTGGAAGAGGCAGGTTGTCAGGCCTGTGAGCAATTCTCTCCAGGTGAGAGAGTTTGCTGGGAAGCAATTTCTTTCATAGAGTGTCCAGTACCAGCTTCGGGCTCTGAGACTTCCTGATCCGGCCTGTTGCCGAGACCCAGAGAGGGAGGTTAGCACCAATGGACTGTGCTTGTGAAGGTGTATACTCCCGGGTGGAATAGGCATGTGGAGAATGAGAGTTTGGTAGTAGTGGGCGTAAGATGGCATCTTGGGAAGAATCCTTCTAGATTTTCTGTGCTATTTTCCTTGTAACCTCAACCTAGCCTAGGATTCTTTGCCTTGGGGTGGAGCTTAGTCCCAGCTCGGGGGTGACCCACTGTTGAGTTGATGAGCAGTGCGGTCTAAGGCTGGGAGGTTCGTGGAAGGCCTACACTTGGTTGGTGGATTCTACCACTGTTAAAAGATAAGTATCTGATTATGCTTTAATCATTTTTGGCATGACTGTGCTGCTTATCTTATCATGAATTTTGATGTGTATATGAATTAATATTAAATGCTATTGATTGTTAATTATAGTAGTAAATAATATGTTTTACTCTGAGCTTAAATGTGTTTATTTGTTTAAATGCATGTGGATTATATAATACCTATATGAGTTATGTACAAAGTGGTGTTATAGATTTCTTTTAAGAGCGTTTAAGCCTTGGTAGCCAGAAAATGTGCGCTACAGTTTGGTATCAGAGCCAAGTTTCGACACTGAGCCTAGATGGGCCAGTGGAGCGGTCTTTGGACCAAGAGTGGGAGGGAAATTCGGTCTGGAAGGCCAATTTCGGACCTTGGTTTGCTCCGAAGTGTCAAGGAGTTACTTGACGAGTTTTTAAGCTCAGGAGGTTTAGCGGCGTGTGAAACCGCAGTTGGTGTGGTCTATGGCCACGGGGAGATAGGTCTCCACACCAATAGTGTTAGAACCTGAGGATCTGCTCGGGAGGAAAGGTGAACCCTCGTGATCGTCAGATCTGGAGAGTATGTGCAGGGTTTAAATCCCTTTTGATTTTCACAGGAGTGTGGGAATCGCGATACGCGAACTCCCGAAAACCCAAAAAAAACAAAACCGAGACGATCTACACCGTAGATCGTAGGAAGGTAGTTGATTGTCCGATTCGGCGAAGGAGTAAACCGTAAATTTCAGGATTTCAGCAGATGGAAGTTCGAGATGTGGGGTGCACGAACTCCCAATGCCCGAAACCCCGAAATGTCGAAAAGATCTGCGTCGTTGATCTGAGGAAGGGATCTGATCGTTGGAATCCTTGCTTGGAATGGACGTGGGCGCATGAGTGTGTACCACGTGCCAGTGAGTCAAGAAGACAGGTGAGAGTGGTGGGACCTGAAGACATCACTGAAGGTGACGTGGGCCCTCCTGAATGTACCACGTGCCACCATGGTGAAGGGCGACAGCTGTGCTGTGGGCCCGGAGAATAGAGTAATTTGCGATTTCAGAATTCGCAAAGGAGGAGCACGAAGGCTCAACACTCCAACTCACGAATTCGCGAGTTGGCGAAGAAGTGATAGCACTTAGCCCTAGCCTACGATCATGTGTAGTAGGCGCTAGCGAGGAGGGACCCATACCCGTATCGCATCTCGGGTATCGGTGTTTGGAGGAAATGAGTCGAGGGTCTTCGACTCACGAACTCGCAAGATTGCAAGTTGCGAAAGGGTGACTTTGGTTACAAAGATTTAACTGTTGGATCTTCGTGGACCGAGATTCCGAAGTTCTGAAGTCTCGGAATTTGCAGAGCCGAACGAGAGCTCAGAAAACTTATTTGAATCGAAACGTCTTTTGTTCTTGTTCGTATTGGCTTATAAATGTTGTGGATTGTTCGTGAGGTTTTAATGGCCTGACAAACTTCGAATTGAATTGCACAGTGCGTGTGCAGAGTTCAACGAGGGTCAGAACTCTAGTTAACCAACATCGAGTATGGAGTGGGAAAAGGCGCAGATTGCCCCCGAAATAGAGGACGAACGAGAAGGAAGGGATGTCAATGTGGAAGTGGAAGGATCGAACTCCAATGGGAATGGAAAAGAGACGGATAAGGAAGAACATATGATGAAACTCATCGAAAGATTGCAGAAAGATGCCCAGGCTCGCCTAGCTGATAGCCGAAAGCTCATGAAAATCAGGGCTCGGCAGGGTGAATTCAACTTAAAAATGTTGAAGAGCCTGGAAAGAATAGAAAAGAAATTGGAAAAAGAGAGTGACACAAGCAAATCAAGAAGTGTCAGAACTCCTAAGAGGACAAGAAGATCGAGGAGTGGTAACGGACATTACCACTCCTAGACGATATCTTGGTGTATTCCAAGACAGAGGAAGAACATGAGCAACACCTGAGAATGGTGCTGCAGGTGTTGAGAGAACACCAGTTGTACGCAAAACTGAGCAAGTGCTCATTTTATCAAAGGCAGATTCATTACTTGGGACACATTATATCTGAAGAAGGGATTGTTGTGGATCCTGAAAAGGTAGAGGCCATTCAAGAATGGCCAGCGCCAAGGAATGTGGCAGAAGTTAGATCTTTTATGGGTCTGGCAGGCTACTATAGGAGGTTTATAGCCGGATTCTCAAAGATAGCTCATTCTATCACTTCCTTGCAAAGGAAGGAGAAGATGTTCCAGTGGACTGAAGAATGTGAGAGCAGCTTCCAACGATTGAAACAACTGATAACCAGTGCTCCAATCCTGAAGATTGCAGATCCAAATAAGGATTACATAGTGTGCACAGATGCGTGCAAGGAAGGGTTGGGAGGAGTTCTCAGCCAAGAGGGATTTGTAGTTTGTCATGAGTCCTGAAAATTGAAGGAGCATGAGAGGAATTATGCCACTCACGATTTAGAGCTGGCAGCAATCGTCCACGCCTTGAGGAAATGGAGACACTACCTCATGGGTAAGAGATTCGAGTTGAGAACAGACCATAACGGTCTGAAGTATTTATTTGATCAGCCGACTTTAAATGCCAGGCAAATCAGATGGCTAGAGTTTATGTGCGAATATGACTTTGATATCAAGCATATCAAAGGGAAAGAAAATAAGGTGGTTGATGCACTCAGCAGAAAAGTGCACGAATTACATGCTACAACCATTAACATGTTCCGGACTGAGATGAAAGACAGAATTTTGGAAGCTGCAAATACTGATTTGCAGTACAGAGGTCTTGTAGCAAAGCTACAACAGCGTGAGAGACCACAGACCAAGGAAAGTTACACCTTGGGAAATGATGGTTTACTTCTATATAAAAACAGAGTGTATGTACCCAATGTCCGAGAATTGAAGCTGGCAATTCTAAAGGAGATGCATAACGTGGCTTATGCTGGACATCCTGGATATCAGAAGACTGTGGCAGTGGTCAAAAGCCATTATTTTTGGTCGGGTCTGAAGAAGGAAATCGTTGAATATATCGCCAGATGTATGGAGTGCCAAAAGGTTAAGGCTGAGTATAGGCACCCAGCAGGGTTGCTGCAGCTTTTACCCATTCCTGAATGGAAATGGGATGTGGTAACAATGGATTTTATCACAGGATTGTCTAGAACAAGCAAGTAGCATGATTCAATCATGGTGGTGGTGGACAAGCTTACTAAAGCCGCCCATTTCATTCCACTGAAAACCACTCACAGGGCAGCAGATGTTGCTGATATCTTTTTAAAAGAAGTTGTACGCTTGCATGGAATTCCTAAGACAATTGTGTCTGATAGGGACCTGAAATTCACTTCAAATTTTTGGAAAGGACTGTTCAAAGGATTCGGAACGAATCTGAACTTTAGTACAACGTATCATCCTGAGTCTGATGGTTAGACAGAGAGGGTGAACAGGGTAATAGAAGACATACTGAGAATGTATGTGATGGATAAACCATCAAGGTGGGAAGACTACCTGCATTTGGTAGAATTCTCCTACAATAATGGGTATCATGCATCGTTGAAGATGAGCCCATTTGAAGCACTTTATGGAAGAAAGTGCAACACTCCAGTGAGCTAGGATAATCCAGCTGACAGAGCAGTAGTTGGGCCTGAGCTGCTCAAAGAGATGGAAGATCAAATGATAAAAATTAAACAGAATCTAAAAGCTGCCCAAGACAGGCAGGAAAGTTACGCTGATAGTAACAGAACCCACAGAGAATTCAAAGTGGGTGACCATGTTTTCCTGAAAGTGAAAACTAACAGAAGTTCCCTGAGGTTGGGAAGTTGCGCCAAATTGGCAGCAAGATTTTGTGGGCCATTTGAGATCCTGGAAATGATTGGGCCAGTTACATACATGCTTGCATTACCTGCATCTATGACTGTACATAATGTGTTTCATGTTTCACTACTTAAGAAATATGTACCTGATGCTAATCATGTTATTGATTGGAATGTGGTTCAGGTGGAACCAGAAGGTGTCCTGCAAGTGCATCCTGTGCGCATATTGGACAGGAAAAGCAAACAGCTTCGTAATCGAGCCATAGAGCTTGTAAAGGTCCAGTGGACCTGGTACGATCCCGAGGACGCGACATGGGAGCATGAAGAGGTTATGCGGGCAGAGTACCCACATCTTTTTTAAAATTTTGAAAGGCTTGCAGAGACAGTGTAAGTTGCACTGAGGACAGTGCAAAAATAAGGGGAGGGGGATTGTAGTGTCCCCAAGGCTGAGCCCCGTTGCAAACCATGTTCTGAAAGAAATTGTAATTATGTTTTATAGGCTAGTGAGCCAAGTTTTTATAAGCTGGTGGCTTATGTGTTTGTTAGGCCAGGGAGCCTAAGGGTTGGAGGCCAAGGGCTTGATTTTGTACCTGAATGTATGCAGCACATTAATAAAATATTAACACCGCCATGGGCAGACTGACCATGATGAATGAGTGAAGGGGGACTAAGCATCCATAGAGAGGGCAAGGAATTAGGGGCTGGAAGTGTTGGTTGTGGAGCCTGATTATCTTCCTGATTTAGAGGTCTTTTACTTTCAGCCGTGTTTATCCCCGATGAAGTATTTACACCCCAGAAGTATGTGCACTCTTCCACGCGGGGGAGTGTAGAGGGGGGGGTACCCCCTCTGCGGGGTCCGGGGGGACTATCCCCCCGGCTGGGGGGTTTGGGGGCAAGCGAGCCCCCAGAAGGGTTTGGGGGCGAAGCCCTCGAAGCAAAAATTGCCTTGTAAAAATATATTGTAATTTCATTGTAAATCTGGACCGTTCATTATAAGGTTGCAAATCTAACGATAGAGATTATGTTAGGGTTTTTTCCCTAGAAGGCAACTCTCTTTTATGAGGGAAATGTATTGCGGATATGTATGTTGGCAAGTATTGTATTCTGAGAGATGAGACTGTGAGAGAAAGAAGAGGAAGTTACAACGGGTTTTGCTGTAGGTTGTATCCCTTCATTTTGCTGGATAATAATAAAGAAAGGACCTGGAAATTTCTCTGGTGGACGTAGCCCACACTAGGTGAACCACGTAAATTTGTGTCTCTCTTGTATTGTGTATTTTCTGTGTTTTGTTTCCGCATTTGTTTTATTTTATTGCTCTACGGTCCTGTTTTTCTAACAACTGGTATCACAGCATAAGGTAACTCGCAAGAAAAGAGGGTTCCTGGTTCGAGTGGGAGCAATGTCGGAAGATGGAAAGTTTAGGGTCGAGATATTTAACGGCCAAAACTACCAGTTATGGAAGATGCAGATGGAAGATTATTTATATCAGAAAGATCTATTCCTACCATTGAGCGGAGTAGCAAAGAAGTCGACGGCCATGAAGGACGAAGAATGGGAGATTCTTGATAGAAAGGCTCTAGGAATGATACGACTGAGCCTGGTAGCGTCGGTGGCTTTCAATATCTTGAAAGAAAAGACAACGAAGGGTTTGATGGACGCGTTGGCCAAATTGTATGAAAAACCCTCGGCGTCCAATAAGGTATTTCTAATGAAGAGATTATTTAATATGAAGATGTCGAAAGGTGGGTCTGTTGTAGATCATTTAAATGAATTTA
>CBVK0100211388.1:0-16124 GCA_900067695.1 Picea abies | reverse complement strand
CTCTTCCGATCTCACTGTTTCAATTCGGTCGAGATAAGAGGAATTTTCGCATGAGGAACAAAATAGGAATACAAACTAAAGGCCCTTTCCCATAACTGTATTACTTTTAGTAAAAGATGTGAAATGAGAGAAAAAACATCTAGCTGCAGATAACGTAAAATTCTTATCAGTAGAAAACTCACTTATACACAGAAGAAGAAATTGACATGAACATAATTGACCTAGTATAAATAAACGTAAAATTCTGTAACTGTAAGTTGGTCTTACACCCGCTGATAGCTGGTGCAGAGGAAAGACAAGAAACAATTACCGAAAAGTAAAATTCCTTCACTATAGTAGTGGTCGTACTAAATTATAGTGATACACATCAATTATATAGTAGTGGTCGTACTAAATTATAGTGATACACATCAATTATGTAGAGAAAAATGAAAAGAAACAAAGAACATAACAAAACAAACTTGAAACACAGTCCTGACAGAATCGGGAATCTTCAATTTGCTTCTGTTAACTTCCTTCATGAGAAAACTCTATTATAATCAGCACCAAAAAGTCCAGCCCTTGGTTCTTCTTTTGGTGATCTATTTATACAAATTTTGCCTCTTGGTTTTAGAAGCGCAAAATCACTCCATCTGTCCTAATCTATTTTTAAAAAAGTGCCAGATGCTTGTCTTTGCTTAGATTCAATATATATGATACATTTGTCCATAAAATGGAATACAAGCTGTGAAGATTTTGCTTGACAGCTGGGG
Organism: Picea abies; assembly: GCA_900067695.1. Classification (NCBI taxonomy): domain Eukaryota; kingdom Viridiplantae; phylum Streptophyta; class Pinopsida; order Pinales; family Pinaceae; genus Picea; species Picea abies. Next base: position 15,372 of record CBVK0100211388.1, on the reverse strand, counting down.
GGAGCAAAATCAGCCCATTTCATCTACTCTAACTTCAGGAGGTGCCAGGTGCTTGCCTCCGCATGGATTCAGTGTACGCGACACATTTGTCCACAAACTGGGACACAAGCGGTGAAGGCTCGGCTTGACAACTGGCTTCGGCAAAATAACACTCTCGAGCCAACTGTGGAAGCTTATCATTTATTTGTATATTGACGAGTTCAAGGGCCCCGAGTTGTGCACTAGGTTGAATCAAATGTTTGTTGATCTGAGCCGGGTCTACCCTGTCCATCTTAGAGATTTCCGCCGAATTTCTCTCATTTTTCTCCTTCATGTCAAGAGAAATCTGATCTATATTCATCTGCCTTAGCGCCTCTGTGTCACCTCCAATCTCCATTCCTAACCGCTCACCATTCATGTCATTGAAGGCTACTTTCAACGAATTTGTCACTTTTTGGGCTTGCTCCTTGCTTAAAGTAATATCCTGTTCCCAATTCTTTAACAAGATATTACCCCTAGTTTGTTCGGCAATGGTGAGCCCGGAAGACCCTGCAAACCTATCGTTAGTCGCTATCACTACCTCTTGAAAAGTGATCCGAGTAGATTTTGCGTTTCTTTCCTTGACAACCAGATTCTCAGAAATTTGATGCATTAACAGGCAATTTTCTCGAAACTCCCCCACTTTGTTCAGCAGACTATGTTGAGCAGAAGAGGTTCTGCTCTGAATATCGTTTGCTCAGGATTTAACAATCTTGATGTCGACCACTTTGCTCTCTGTGGCCTCTAACTGAGTCTATAGCTGTGTGATCATACCCCTCTGTTGATCCGACTGTACCCGACCATCTCGGATGACTGAATTTGCCTGTTCCAGCTTGGTCTTGAGGACTTCGATTTCTTTCTTATCGGCCAATCGGGCCAGGTCTATTTCTCCACTTGCTTGACGCTTTGCGCTTTCTGTTGCCGAAGCTAACCTGGCCTCAAGAGTCTTGATCAGGCGATTCTTTGCTTTGAGTTGCTTCTTTAACAATTTGACCGAGAATTGATTTGCCATCGCATACACTCCTAGCGTGCCTGCAATTTCTGTGGCAAATTCGTCTTTTCTTTTATTCATCCCATCGATCATCACTTTGAACTTTTTGACAGTGGACTCTCCCTCTTGATAAAATTATCGCTTCACTACAACTTTCCTCTTTTTGTCAAAGAAGAATTCATTAGGAGGGATTTCCTCTGCCCTTATAGGTCTCAGTTCTTCACCAAATATCCATCCCTCGCTAACGCCTCCCTGTGTCGACTGCAAGGGTGTGACAGAGGTGATGGGTTGCCCGATCTGCTTCGCACCCTTCCCTGGTGTTCTTGAGTGGATCTCGCTCTTTCAGGGGGTCAGAGGTCTTCATCCCTACCTCCGGATTCTGAGTTTCTGGTGGGTCTATGTCTTTTATTTCCCCCTCCGGACTATGATCCTTGGGAGGATCAGTGGTCTCTTTTTCTGTTTCGGGATTCTCCTCCCTTTCATGACTCTTCTCCTGCTTAGGACTCTTCTCCTTTTTAGGATTTTTCTTTGTTTCGGGATTCTTCTCCCACTCGGGACTCTTCTCCTGCTCCCCTTCCTGACGTTTTTTGGGGTTAGAGGTTTGCCCCCCAGAACTTTCTGCCTCTTTTTATTTGTCCTTGGGAAGTACCAAACCTCCTAGCACAACGGGGAGGCACCTTTTCCTATGCTCCTGAAATTTTAAAACATAAGCCCTGTCTTCGGGTGCTAGGGATCTGATTCGAAATTGCACCTCCGAATAGGACCTCGCCCCTCGAAAAACATCATCTGAGGGAAAACATTCATGTTCGAATTTCTTTAATCCACAATTTCCCAAATGAGTGCTTACAATTCCCTGAGGATCATGCTTTTTGTACTCTATAGAGAGTAGGCTCAAGTCTTCAATGGCTGCAGCCTCAGCCTTAGAATGTCCAAAATCTAATAAGGAATAGGAATTTAGCCGAATAGGGAAAAACAACCATACCTTCTTTGATGACGCTTTGAGCTCTTTGCTCACTCCGTTGATTACTGTTTGCCGAGCAATCTCGCGACAGGCCAGCTTGTCAGGGATGAACAGTGGTAGTGCCGAAGGAGGGACAACAGCTCCGAACACTCTAAAATAGGAGAATTTCTCTTCCACGTACCAGTCCACGATACGGCTCAGATTCGCAGCAATGCTATCCGAGATGCGGGTTGGTGACAGACCAAAAATGGTGATGTGCAGGGGCACCATCACCCAGTTAAAAATCTCATAAATAAACTTGTTCACGTTATTTTCCCACAGCTTATCGTGGTACTCATGAACAGTCTTCTCATGGGTTGGACTCCAAGCCCAATTCATTAAAGGAAAAGGCGTCATGGAGCATATTGCGTCAATGATATACGCGAACATGAAGAATCCGGATGGTTTTTCGGCTACTTTTTTCTCCCGGTACTCGGTGACCCTGTTGAACAAACTATCGGAGAGCATTTTTTCCCAATTGAGTGAGGAACCTTCTACCACCCGAAAGATGAGAGGTTCCCACTGGATGTAAAAATGTGCGGTATCCTCCCATCCGAAAAGCCGACAAGTCATCATCGCCACATACATAAACTGTGGCTCCTAAGAAGAAATTGAATATACGCCCTTGTCATTCACTCTGAATGTCGCGGAATGCAAAACCCAATCTTTTATCAAGCTTGGCATGGTTTTGTCATATTCTTCGTACTCCTTCTTTTTGAAGTCCGCTAGGAATTCTTTGCCATGCGTGTATTCAGAAGTTACTGGGAGCTTATACATAGATTGGATATGCTCGGGCCTAAAAGTCCCGATCATGGCTTGTCGATCATTTACGATAGTCCTGGAAGGCAGGTCGATGTGATCCAATGCCCATCGGATCATGTCGTAGTATGGGAGCAACCGAGGTCTGGTTGCAACCAGGTGCATTCCCGACTGAACAATTGTCTTGTACTTAGTGTTCAGGTCGTCCTTCACAATATCAAGGTTATCGTCATCAGAGTCTGAACAGTTTACCAGCTCGGATTGTAGAATGTCTGAAATAGATGACCAGGTGGGTACTGAGCCACCAGTCCGAGGCAAAGTATCTGAGACGTTGTCCGGACCCTGTGTCGCAACCTCGACATTTGCTTTCGCTGCTCTCCTTGGTGCCATAGATGAAGCTTACTTTTTTTTCCTTCTGCAGTAGACCTGTGTATACATGCGGAGATGAGTTTCCTCGGAGAAAAGTGAGTTCTATGCACTTAAGAGAAATATTTTAGAACAGAACAAAACTTTCGTATATATTTGAAAATCCTGTACTTTTGAAATAAGCCTATCAAATCGCAAATAAAACCAAATTTATTGTATAAATCCGATCTGATTTATTCGTGGATTTACCCTAATTTCTCATTAATGTCATCAATATTGGGCGGCTTGACAGGTACTCGGGTTATGGAGAGCAAGTAAATACCTCGTGAAGTGTGCCAACCTTAGAGCATGGGACGTATTTCGTTTGATTTAAAATTACAAGTCTAAATGACTTAAATGACTTCCCCGCCTTTCGCTGCATCGTGAACTTCCTTTTCGTATTTTGACTCTTAAACTCGCGATACCGCGAGTGCCAATTTTAACGTAATCAATGGTAATCGTGATTGGCGCATCCTTAATTATGTAATTAATTTACTCACCATATCACGACTCAGGAATTCAAGGACAGACTTTTGGGAAAATGATATGCCGAGTTGCGATATCGCGATGTGGCGATAATTAAGGATTTGAATTTATGAGAAGGAAATTTTAGATTAGGCGACTAATTAATCTTACCATAATCATGTCGCAACTTCATGAATCGGGGTTTTGGAGACTTTAACTTCATGAAAGAAAGTTCCGAGTGGCGATGTGCCGAGAACCAAAACTAACCATGGTTAGTCCCTTTTACCTTTAGTTCTCGACCAAGGTTATCATAAATTTATCGTGTTCTCAGCTATCGGGGCTGTAAGAACAAAAACTTTGGTATGAAGAATGCCGAGGTGCGAAACCCCGACGATGTCTAATCATGGGTTAAAAGTTTTACTCCAGTTAATGCCTTGGGTGAAAAATTGAAAAATGAGTTTGCAGTTTTGTGACTCGGGACTTGTGAATTCGAAAATTAAAGTGTCTGACTTGCGATATCCGACTTGCGATACCCGAAATAAAACAAGAAACAACAAGCATACTTGCGGAAAATGGATTCTTTTTTGAAAGTGAAATAGCATAGCTATTCAGGTGACAAAATTTCAGAGTTTTATGATCTCGGAAGGAGAAGAAAAACAACTTTAGATCTCAAGTATCAAACATTGAAAATTGCGCGAGGTGAAAAGCAAGGGCGGCTCTAACAGCATGTCCCCAATCCAACAATTCTTCCACTTCTAAATTGACTTCATACATCTGTACCTCTACTCTTGCTTTGGCTCCTATTCTTGAAACAACTTTCAATAAGTAGTCTTGTGCAACATTCTCTACTACATCTTCTTTGACCTCTATCTCTTCGCTTTCAGATTCACTGATATCTCCAGCATCTGGTGCTCTCCTCTGCATTGTTTCCATGACATCCAGTCTCATTCTGATTCACCTCATTTCTTCTTCCAATTCTGGATTTTCTCTGCGTCTTCTGGGTGGCATGATTCCACTGCGTCACCTTCTAGTGCCTACAAACATAAATGAATTTTTTGATACCACAATGATACCAATTTATCTCGTTCCTCTTTTGTTTGTTGTCTGCAAAAAAATTCAATATTAGCTCTGATACCACCTGATGTAGCTCCCCTACTCCCTCGTAGGGATAGATGACCTCTTGGTCAAGGAGCTTTGATTCTTGAATTGAATGACTCTATGAAACCTTGATGGTTTTGTTCTATATCTAAACATATGACCTTTCGGGTTTATGGTGCAAGTCTTATGGAACCCATGACCTTCCCCTCGACGCTTCCACATGATTTCCCCCAGAGCTACTGATCTGCTGACATGTATCTCTTGGCGATCAATGGTCAGGATATACTCTATCTATTGCACCTCCTCCTGGTCCATGAACTTCTGGAGTTGTGGATCTTGTGCCACTTGTCCTCCTTGACGATGGATGGTCCCAAATTACTTTGGGACTTTAGAAATTTGGCAAGTTCAATCTCCTGCATGTGCAAAGCACTAAATCTCATTCACCTTACTTTGATACGACGACTGTTGGTCCTCTATGATGTGATCCAACAGTTGATGTCGCTCCTCTTCTTGAGCTTCCGACTTCCTATGACTTAGAAAATTTTCTAAGTGTTCAAAGGCCTCGACCTTTTCTCCTCTTACGACTCTGTCTCTTGGACCTCGACTGCACTTCTGGAAAGCACTATTTCTTCTGACATTTATCTCTTTGAATATTTCCATTTCCCATGCACTCCTTGCATTCCTGGGATTTTGATAACTCAATTTGAAGGATTTCTTGAAAATAAATTCTTCCCGCACTCCTTGCATTCCTCTATTTTGTTCCTTCAACGCTGGGTTGCTCATTGACGCTGTCCACTCCTTGCACTTGGCCTAAGTTTCCTTTGTTCTCTATGAACTCCTCTGAGTCAAACTAAGACTCTGTCGATGCACTCCTTGCGTATGAGATGAACACCTTGCATATGAGTTTCAGAAGAGAAACAATTGAAACTTATCCAGTTTCGTCACAAAATCATATAATTAACTATTAACAATCATACATGAATGAAATGAACTAAATCAAATACACAGAATGTAACATTCGTTCAATCACACATCAAATGAACCTAGTCCGAAGAATTTGGACAATTCTATCTTCTCTATTCATTTATGAAACAAATTACATAATATTGCAGTTCTTCACTGTGTATTTCTTATACTCCATCACGTCTCTACCGATATCTATCCCTCTATCTCTATATCTATTACAATACAACAACAAACTATCTAAGGACTGGATCCATGAGCTCTCTATGTCCTATCTGCAACCTATCCTATCAAGTCTTAGCGATTACCCAACTTTTCCTATTACAATAACTATCAGTTATTTCCATATAAGAGTCAAAAATCTATATATGCAACTCCTTACAGTCATATAAGACTTTTACAAACAAGATATATTAAAAAACATTGTTTCCAAAATATCTCAACAACTCGATTTACTCATGAATTAAATGTTGATTTGAAATTCTTCCATGCTGATATGTCCTGTGTTTGCCTCCACGCTTGCATATTTGACTTTGAAGGTGATGCTCTTGCATTAGGAAACATCACAAACTACCTCATCCTTGAAGGGTTGGATTCCATAGGACATGCGACACTGCTGGCTGACACGAATATCTCGTCCCTAGTGAAGCCACCCAATGTTGTAAGGTTGCGGGTGTGGTATTGTCAAAAACCTTAGCTGAGATGAGATTCTTCTGGATTCCATTATCAACAATGAAATGCAATGGGGTCCCCTTCACCCACATCTATGAATGGAAGAGGTGATCCCCTTCTTTAGGATCTATTGATTCTTCTGTTTGAATTGTTGTGGTCACCAAAATAGTAGTGGGTTCTGCGTTGATGATCTGTTTGTTTTCAATATTTTTTGGATCAAATTTTGAATCAGGGTTTGGCTTTGTGTCTTTGACCTCGACCACCAATGACTGTTTTGAGAGACATTCATCAGTTTTGTGCCAGGGGATTTTGTGGAATTCACACCACTTCCTAGTGTCATTCTTCATCTTTCCTTTACCCTTCTTGTCCCGTGTCTTAGAATGGTTGTCTGGAGGCTTTTGGTCAAGGCCGTCCTTACTGTTGATGAATATTTTTGTCAACAATACTTAGGTGGAAAAGTGTTTCTAGGATCCCTGTTGGAAGCAGGCCAAAGCAGAAATAAAGGTTATTTTGGGAAAGAAGGCACACACGAGGAAAGCAACAACTGGAAGTAAGAGAAGCATGTGCGCATGCATGGAAGACCTAACGACATTAGGGTTAGGGTTTTTTCAATACACTTTAATGGCTGGTGATCCAGAAACATATAAATATATCTACTTAGGTCTCATAAAGGGGACGGCGAGGAAAGGAGAGGTGGATGAGATGTAATATTTTGCTATATGACCTAAGTTTGTAAGTTGTTGAGCTGGAGAGGAGTAAGGAGGGTAGATCTTGAGGTTTAGATCGTAGGCTGAGGATCCTGGTGTGATCTTTTCCACCTCATAATAGATCTCGACCTGAATAAGGAAAGTTGTAAGGAGCACGATGCTACAGTTTTGGAACTACTATAATAAAAGAGCCCGAGAGCCAGATCTTTGTGGATGTAGCCCAAGGGGGGGGTGAACCTCTGTAAAACCTGTGTTATGTGATTGAATGTATGTGTTTCTTTACTATCTTAAATAGTGGTTTCTTTACTAAAGAAACGATTTGATTATATTGCATGCATGATCATGAATGACTGTTTATTACATCAATACCTTAAGTAGAACCTTCAACGTACATTTCCCAGATCCCCACTCAATCTTGGGCTGCAAACACATGAGTATTGCAGCCACAAATTAAGACTATCTTGGGTGAGACTGTGTAGTGCACTCTGTGTGCTGCGTTGCCTTCTGGTTTACCAAGAGGGTGATAGTTTTAGAGGTTTTGTTGGAACCCCAAACAGACATGAACCCGGGGTCACTCAAGATAAAGATATAAAATCAGAGAAGAATAATAACGAAAAAATGGTTCTGCTTCTATTGGTTGGAACAATAGAGGATTGAGTAGATGAGATCTGTTGAAGATCTGTTAAAAGACTATGAAATCTGTGGGAGGTGGATCAATATAATACTAAAGCAAACGAGGAGAAGGAGAAAATAATGAGCCGCTAGAAGGGGATTTTGAGACCGTGGAATCCCACAAAAGTAGAGATCGAAAGCTGGCTAAAGACAAAGGAGCTGGAGTTTGCACCTAAAGATAACATAAACCCTAGAGTAACACCACGCAAATATCTTGAGAAATATGTGTTTAATGATTTGCATCAAGTCTTTTTCTGTGATTTTCCATACTTATTGGAGGAGTGGATACTAAGGTTGAAGGATAACCATGCAACGAACCGGATCCGACAGCTAGAGTGGACCCCAATAAAAATTGAGCAGTTACAATCGGTGAACAACAAATTCACCTGCGCAGTAGATTTTTGGATCGACAATATTGTAGCAAGATTTATAATAGAGTTTCGAGTAGATACAGTGAAGTCGTATAGCATAACAGAGAAATATTTTCTACATGGGCCTCGAGGAAGGTATATTAGATGATTGTATACTTCTATTAAGATACTGCTATACAACAAAGGTGTAATGACAATGGATTTAGACAGCTAAACTTCCCTACGTGCATGGGGGAAGGGGAGAAGCAGTGACAAAAAGAGGAGAAATGGAAGGAGGAATGGATAAGGGAAAGAAGGAGGAACCCTTTGACCCAATCATGATGGAAGACGACCAGATCAAAGATATCATGGAGACAACTGGAAAGACGTGTAGCAGAGTACCCTACCAATACAAGGTGAACACCAAGAAGAGAGCCATAGCCGCGAGGGAAGGCTTGCCAAGTGATGAAGAAGAGGTAGAGGATCTTTGGGCTGTGGAGAATATTGAGGAAATCCTGTGCACAACATATGAGAGGAAGATGAGAGGTCCAAGAGTGGGAAGAGAAGGAAACAATCCTATCCATATTAATTGTGTTGGGTATATGTTATATTCTTTGTATGTGTGTGTGAGAGCACGTCAGGTTTGACAATTGCATCTGACGATCCCTCTAGTAGTGTTCTTTGTGTCATGTGCACCTGATGCTTCCTAGGCGGTCCCAGGGGGGCCAGGTATGGCCCCTCTGGTTACGTGTAGTGTTCGACAACGAGCGGTATCCCAGGGCAGTGCCCCATTTTTTTTTTATTGGGCGGTTTTTGCTATTTTTAGTGGTTTTCTAAATTAAACATAGATTAAGGATTAGGGTTTTGGTATCTACAGAATACCTAAAAACATTGTATATATTGTATGGTGAATGGTGAAATTTGATATAATGAATATAAGAAAATTTTTCCCCGGTTGAGGGTTTCTGGTATAAATCTCTGTGTACTATGTGAATGAGCCATTGATTAATTTCCGTATTGCTTAAGAATCTATATGCATTGCTTTAATTTGCAGGTTTAAAACTTACAGGTGGTATCAAAGCTCTTTTTTGGCTTTATAGGGACACCTTTGTTGTTGAGGTTTTGGCTTGGTCTTGATAGATCAAGTTTATCTTGGGTCTATGATAAACCTGGGTTTAGTGGGAGCTTTTGCAGTGGAGATTTGAGTATAGAAAGAGGAATGGTGAGCTCATATAGAATCGAGATAGAGAAGTTCAATGGTAAAAACTTTGAGCTATGGAAGCTCAAGATGGAGGACCTTCTTGTAGACAAAGAACAATGGATCGCCATGGATCCTGGTACACATCCTACTGGTACACCATCTACTAGCACACATGCTACTGGTACACAACCTACTAGTACACAAACTATTAGTACACCACCTATTGGTATGTCGAAGGAAGATTGGGAGAAGTTGGATAGAAGAGCAAGGAGTACTATTTGACTCTACCTGGAAGACTTTGTGTTGTTGAATGTCTCAGGAGAATCTACAACCAAGGAACTATGGGATAAGTTGGGGAATTTGTATTAATCAAAGTCCCTAGGAAACAAGTTGTTTCTTCGAAAGAAGATGTATCTTCTTAGGATGGAAGATGGAGATTCTGTGATAGAACATTTAAATTCCTTTAATACTCTGGTAAGTCAACTTGTCTCTGTTAATATTATGATTACAGAAGAAGATAAGTGTATTACTTTTTTATGTTCTTTTCCAGACTCTTGGGATAATCTGGTTGTATCAATTGGTAGTATCACTCAATCTACATTGAAGTATGAGGATGTAGTTTCATCCTTGTTATCTGAAGAGATGAGGTAGAAAAGCATGGATAGTCATAGCACAAATGATTTATTTGTAAGAGGTCGTACCCAAGACAGGAATCCTGGTAACTCTTTGGGGGAGAGATATAAATGTACAGGTAGATCTAAGTCTCCAGGAAAATATTTGAGGAAATGTTGGAAGTGTGGTAAAATAGGGAATTATAAGAAAGATTGCAAGACTAAGAAGGTTGAAAAACCAAAGGGATCTGATAGTACCTCTTCCACAGAGGCAAAAACCTCCACTGAAGAAGGAGGTGATGTTTACCTGGCATCTACTGGTACACATGCAGACCGTGATGTATGGTTGATCGACTTAGGTGCATCATACCATATGAATCCTCATAGGGAGTGGTTCTCTAAATATGAAAAATACGATGGTGGTGATGTATTCCTAGGAGATGACTCGACAGCCAAAATCATGGGATGTGGAAGGGTTAAGTTGTTGCTAAAATATGGAAGGATTAGAACTCTCCTTGGGGTTCTGCACATTCCAAAACTTGCCAGGAGTCTAATATCTATAAGAAAGTTGGATGATGTAGGAGTGGATACTGTATTTGGAAAGAACACTTGCAATATGGTACAAGAAGCAATGGTGTTGATGAGGGGAGTTCAGTGTGGAACTATGTACAAGTTGTTGGGAAGAACTTATACTAATGGGTGTAACAGTTATATTTTCCTTGAGTAGACAAATAAACGAGACAAGACCAATATCATCCCTGAAAAGAAGACCATGATGTGGCATCAAAGACTGGGGAATATTGGAGAAAAGGGTCTTCGAACACTACACGGTAAAGGCATGGTTGAAGGTATGTCTAATTGCACCCTGGATTTTGATTTCTGTGAACATTTCATATATGGTAAACAAAATCGAGTAAGATTCCCATCTGGTGCTACAGGAGAAAAGGGGATCCTAGAGTTGATGCACAGTGATGTGTTTGGACCTGTTCCTGTTCCATCACTAGGTAAGTCTGTGTATTATGTTTCATTCATAGATGATTTCTCAAGGAACACATGGATTTATTTTCTTAGAAAGAAATATGAGGTATTTGATAAATTTAAAGAGTTTAAGGCTTTGGTAGAAAATCAGACAGAGAAGAAAATAAAGGTATTGAGAACAGATAATGGTGGAGAATTTGTGGAAATGAATTGGAAGAATTCTGTAAGAAGTGTGGTATAGCAAGGTAGAATATTACTCCATACACTCCTCAACATAATGGAGTTGCAGAAAGGATGAACATGACACTGATGGAAAAAGAAAGGAGCATGCTCAACGGTGCCGAGTTAGGACAAGAATTCTGGGCAGAGGCAGTGGGTACAACATGTTACCTGGTCATTCGATCACCTTCATCGGCGTTGGATGAAAAAACTCCACATGAGGTATGGACTGAAAAGAAGCCCTCTATTCAACATCTTAGAGTGTTTGGTTGTGATGCTTATGTACATGTTCCAAAGGAAAATAGGAGTAAGCTGGATAAAAAAGATGAAAAGTGTATCTTTATTGGTTATAAAGATGGTGTCAAAGGTTATAAGCTTTGGAACCCAAAAACTAAGAAGACTGTTTACAGTCGGGATGTTGTTTTTAGAGAGGTAAAAGATGTGTCCAATCAGGAATTCCTACCAAGGAAAGATGAACCTGAGAAAATAGAGCTAGAGTTGGATGCTGAAAAATATCAATCATCTGAAGAAGATGAAGCGAAATAAGAAGAACCTCATACCCTAGTATTGAGGAGATCAATGTGAGAAAGAAGGCAACTAGAAAGGTATAGTCCACCTGATTTTCATTCCAATTTTGCTTTATCTATTACTAATGATGATACCAGAAATTCCAGGGAAGCAGTGAATTCAGAGGATAGTAAAATATGGAAGAAGGCCATGGTTGAAGAAATGGATGCCTTGGATAATAATGAGGCATGGGATATAGTTGAGTTTCCAGCTGGAAAAAAATATGTTGGTAGAAAATGGTTGTTTAAGAAGAAGTTTAATGCAAAAGGAAAAGTGGAGAAACACAAATCTCGGTTAGTAGCAAAAGGTTATTCCCAGGTAGAGGGAATTGACTTTGGTGAGATTTTTTCTCTTGTTTCTAAGTTAACTTCTATTAGATTTCTTTTATCTATTGCTGTTGCTTTTGATCTTGAAGTGGAACAGATGGATGTGAAGAAAACATTCCTACATGGGGATATGGAAGAAGAAATCTACATGAAGCAGCCATAAGGCTTTGTAGTAAAGGGAAAGAAAGAGCTGGTATGTAAGCTAAAGAAGTCACTATATGTTCTGAAGCAATCACCTAGGATGTGGTACCAAACGTTTGACACATACACCCTTGGATTGGGATTTGAGAGAAGCAAGGATGATCACTGTGTATATTCCAAGTAGGTTGGTAATCACTTCATTTATGTAGTGTTGTATGTTTATGACATGTTGTTGTTAGGAAATAACATGGATGTTATCAAGGAGGTGAAATCACAGCTATCCTCCAAATTTGACATGAAGGATCTCGGTGCTTCTAAATTCATTATGGGAATGGAGATTAAAAGAGATCGTGCAAACAAGAAACTCTGGTTGAATCAGAGAAAATATGTTGAGACGATATTGCAGAGGTTTAATATGCATGGAAGTAAACTGATCAAGATTCCTATTCCTATAGGTGTAAAGTTATCTACAGATCAGTGTCCCAAGAAACAGGAAGAAGAAGAGGACATGTCCCATGTTCTGTATGCCAGTGTAGTTGGCAGTTTGATGTATGCAATGGTTTGTACTAGATCGGACATTGCACATGCAGTGGGAGTTTTGAGCAGGTATATGTCAAAACCAGAGAAGGAGCATTGGACAACAGTAAAGAGGGTCTTCAGGTATTTGTGTGGCACTACCAATTATGGATTGTGCTACCAAGGAAGACCAGGATTGGAAAGAGTGGTGGACATACATGGCTTTGTTGATGCTGACTGGGCTGGAGATATGGATCCCAGAAGATCTACAAATGGGTATATGTTTAACCTATTTGGAGGAGAAATCAATTGGATGAAAAAAAGACAAGCTGTAGTAGCACTCTCAACTACAAAAGCTGAATACATGGCAGCCACTCATGCAAGGAAGGAAGCAATATGGTTACATATATTGTGTTTAGGTATTGGGTTGGTACAAAAAGTAGTGAGATTAGATTGTGATAGTCAGAGTGCAATATTCCTGGCAAAGAACCCAGTTTATCATTCGAAGACAAAGAATATTGATGTTCAATATCACTTTGTGAGAGACATGGTTGAGGAAAAGAAGGTTTTACTGGAAAAGGTTGACACTTTGAAGATTGTTGCATATTTATTGACAAAGTCTGTGAGCACAGAAAATTTCACCTAGTGTATAGTAACAATGGGAATTGCTGCCCTGGACTGTTGAATATATAACCCTGTGGGCCCCTAGATGCAAAGAAAACAATAAGTGGGAGAATGTTGGGTATATGTTATATTCTTTGCATGTGTGTGTGAGGGTGCGTCAAGTTCAACAACTGCATTTGATGATCCCTCTAGTAGTATTATTTGTGTCGTGTGCGCCAGGAGCTTCCTAGGGGGGGTCAGGTATGGCCCCCCTTGGTTACGCGCAACGTTCAACAATGGGTGGTAGCCGAGGCAACGCCCCAAATTTTTTTTTTTGGTCCGGTTTTACTATTTTTAGCATATTTTGTTGTTTTTAGCGCTTTTCTATATTAATCCCAGATTAAGGGATTAGGGTTTTGGTATCTATGGAATACCTAAAAACATTGTATATATTTTATGGTGAATGGTGAAATTTGATATAATGAATATAAGAAAGGTTTTCCCCGGTTGAGGGTTTCCGGTATAAATCTTCGTGTATTATGTGAATGAGCCATTGATTAATTTATGTCTTTCTTAAGAATATATATGCATTGATTTACTTCGCAGGTTTAAAACTTACAAATGGCAGTGTGGAACCCATGAACCAATGTGTGACTAATACACCAAAGAAAACACCACCGTTTAGACAACAACATTTTGGAGGAAGACAACAAGAAGTACATCTACACAAGGAACAACAACTGTAGGAGCCATTTTAGGTAGCACTAGTCAAGTATCTACACCGCGCGGAGGTAGTAGTTCATAGTTCAAGATGGAAGGAAATGATCCCACCATCAGGTTACCATAATTCAAAGGGCTTTGTCAGAGGACCCAGAAAAACATTTGTTTATCTGTGAAAATATTTGGGAAGAAAAACAAATCACAGACGAAGATACTAAATTGGCACATCTAGCGATTACATTAAGGGATCGCGCACTAGATTGGTATATGATTTTAGCTACAAACAATCCACCAGGGATGACCAGAACGATTGCAGACATCAAGAAATTGCTGATAAATGAGTTCCAGAAGCCAAATTCAGAAGATTAGTACATGAACGAGATGATAGAAATTAGATAGAAACCAGGGTAATCTGTATGGGATATTGACCAGAGATTCAAATGACTGAAAGGAAAGTTGAAATATCTCATGACCGATATGCAACACAAAAACCTATTCATCAATTCACTGCTACCACACTTGAAATACCCATTACAACAACAAAAGTTTCAGACACAGGCAGAGGCTCTGCAAGCAGCCCTGCAACTGGAAGAAAACCAATATCAACAGATGGATCTATCCATCGAAGAAATAAAGGAGGATTTGAAGAACTTGACGTTCCAGTTAAATGAGAACAAAAGCAAGGACAAACGAGAATTCGTTTGGTGTACCACATGCAGGATGAAAGGACACCACAAGAACGAATGTCCAACATTTGCGCAGTATATGGCAGTAGGAATGCCAAATCCATTACCAACAGGAGGACTATGGTGTGAGGTCTATAGAATATAAGAAACTAGGTCATGATCCATATCACTGCCCGATGATTCTAAAATACTAGACATTCCCAAAGAGTTCATATTGCAAGTCAGTGGTGTTGGGTATGTGTTATATTCTTTGCATGTGTGTGTGTGGGCGTGTCAGGTTCGACAACTGCATCTGATGATCCCTCTAGTAGTGATTTTGTGTCATGTGCATCGGGTGCTTTCCTAGGGGGGTCACAGGGGGGGGGCAGGTATGCCCCCCCCTAGTTATTCTCAGCATTCGGGGCAATGCCCCGAATTTTGTTTTTGGATGATTTTTGCTATTTTTAGCGTATTTTGCTATTTTTATTGGTTTACTAAATTAATCTTGGATTAAAGAATTAGGGTTTTGGTATCTAAGGAATACCTAAAAACATTTTATATATTGTATGGTGAATGTTGAAATTCAATATAATGACAATAAGAAAGGTTTTCCTGATTGAGGGTTTTCGATATAAAATCTCTGTTTACTCTGTGTATGATCCATTGATTAAATTCTGTTTTTATTAAGAATCTATATGCATTTCTTTAATTCACAGGTTTAAAAC
>CBVK0100211378.1:0-33634 GCA_900067695.1 Picea abies | reverse complement strand
AGAGTGGGAGGGAGAGGCAGCCAAAGTTTCAGGATCTAGGTTTCAGAGGGGTTGTTGGTCAGATATTTTTCTATCCAAGGGTGGAGTTGGAGAGTTTCCAGAATGTTGCAGTGGCAGCTAGTCCAACACTGTTGCCAAGGGAGGAAGGTGTTCCTGAAGAGCCGTTGATTCCTCTCCTTCCAAACCTGCCAAAGGATGAAGCCAGGAATCAATTGCCAGATACGATTCAGGAGGGGAGAGTGAAACGGTTGGTCCCTCCAAGTGGCAATGGTGTCTGCAATGTTGTCTCGAACATAGTCTGAGGTGCGCATGATGAGCGCAATTTGGTCCCAGATTTGTGCCGTGTAGGGAAAGAGGTGAGGAGGTGATTCATGGTTTCGGCTACCTCCCCACATAGTATGCACACTGAGGGTCCCACGATGCCTCTCTTAGAGAGATTTTCCCAGGTGAGAATGCTGGAATGGACCACCAACCAAAGAAAGAGAGTGATTTTGGGCCAATGTCTCAGGTTCCAAATCTTTTGCCAAACCGTTCCTGCAGGTTCCAGGTTCGATTGGACCTTTAGGTCATAAGCTTTGCTTGTGCTGTAGGTGCCTCTTGGCCTGTGTCCCCATCGGAGGATATCCTCCCCTGTGAGCTTGGCAATTTTCCATTTGAGCATCTCGGTCTGATAGGGGCCCAAGTCCACTTGGCCACCTAGGTTCAAGCCCTGCCTATCAACAAGGCAATGCCGCCAAGTGTTATCTTGTGGGTCATTCCTCCAGTAATCTGCCACTATTGTCAGACCCACCTGCGTGGCAGGAGCACAAATTTTCCCGGCCCAGTCCTCCTGGTCCAGAGTGGGCCATTGCTACCAGGAATCTTTCTAGAATAAGGTCGGTTTCCCGTTTCTAATTTCCCAGAAGGCGTGTTGGGTGATGAGGTGTCTATTTTTCTTATGAGGTTTTTTTCTGCTACCTCAGGCACATATTTCTTCCTCCATAGTCGTGCCCATAGATCCTTAGGGTTTTTAAGCCACCTCCACCAAATTTTGGCGCTGAGGATTTTATTCATGAGGCTAGGATCCCACAGTACAAGTCCTCCTTGCGCTTTGGGTCGGCAGATTTTGTCCCAGCTGACAAGCGCTATTTTCTTCCCTGCGTTGAAGCCTTTCCACAAGAAGTTCCTCTGCAAGATTTTGATAGTTGACAGTACAAAGGTAGGAGCCACCAACACTGAGAAGATATAGGTGGGAAGGGCTTGAAGAATAGTGTGGAGAAGAGTGAGCCGGCTCGGAAGGTTAAGATCTCTAAGGGTCCAAGAAGAGAGCTTCTTGGTGAAAGAAGAGAGCAGTTTTTCCCAGGAGGAGTTTCGAAGGGCATTATCGATCAAAGGAATGCCCAGGTATTTGGACAGAAGGGAGCTTCTTTGAAAATCTAAGAGGTTAGAGATATGGCGCTAGACCAAAGGGGGCGTATTAAAGAAGAAGATGAGGGATTTGTCCTTGTTGCAGTCTAGACCTGAGGCTTCCAAGAAAGTCTTGAGGATCTGGAGAATGGAGTTTGCTTCTCTGACCATTGGGGTACCCATTAGGAGTGTGTCATCCACGAATTGACTATGTGAAATAGGAGGGGAGATGCCATGCAACAATAGGCCTTCCAGAGTGCCATTTTCTACTGCCGCTTGAATACTTTGACTGTGGCCCTCTGCCATGATAATGAAAAGGAAGGGGGAAAGGGGGTCTCCCTGTCTAAATCCTCATGAGGGGGTAAAGGGATGAGAGGGGATGCCATTGACAAGAATGGAGAAGAAAGCAGTGGAAGTGAGGTTCAGGATCCAAGTCACCCAAAGCTTATCAAAGCCAAAAGCGAGGAGCAAATCCTTCATGTAAGCCCAACTTATCTCGTCAAAGGCCTTGGAGAGTTCTAGTTTTAGGAGCATACCTGGAATTTTGGTTTTCTGTAGAGAGTGAATCACCTCATGAGCCAGGATGAAGCTGTCCAAGATTTGTCTACCCTCGATGTATCCAGATTGTTTCTGAGAGATGATGGGAGGCAAAATAGGTTTGAGTCTACGAGCTATTACCTTTATCAGAAGTTTATAGATGATGTTGCAGAGGGAAATGGGTCTGAACTTCTTTGGATGATGAGCCTATCCCTCTTTGGGTATGAGAGTGAGGAAAGTAGCGTTAAGAGCTTGAAGGACCTGTCCAGTGGCGCGTGAGTCCTCAATAATCTCCCAGACCTCCATTCTGATCATTGGCCAGCAGTGGTGGAAGAAATCACTGGTAAAACCGTCCGGGCTAGGACCCTTGCTCTTGGGAGTGTCTTACAACGCCTGATCCACCTCCTCGATTGTGATGGGCCATAGTAGAGCCGAGTTTTGCTCTTTGGTGACTAGGGAGGGAAAATGTTGCATTATTTTGGCTATGGCTTCCAATATGTTCAGAGATGGCTCTGTGAGGAGGTTCTTATTGTAGTCAGTCAATGTTGCAGCCATGTCTTCATGGTCGAGTATTTTCTCACCTGTATCGGAGGTTAAGTGCGTGATTCTATTTGAGTGGCGACGTTGCATGACTGATCTGTGAAAGAACTTAGTGTTGCATTCCCCCTCCTTGAGCCACTGGATGTGTGACTTCTGCCTCCATAGGATCTCTTCCTGTGCTTTTTTGGTGCCCAATTGTTGTGAAGTTGTTGCTTCCTGGAATTTCAAATCATCCATTAGGCTGCATATCCAGATCTGATGTTGTATCTTCTCCATTTGCTCTGACAATTTCCATTGGGAGTCGAAGATGTTGCCAAAGGTGTCCTTATTCCAGGTTTTGATAAGTTGTTTAAGATTTTTTAACCTTTGCTGAAATCTGAACATCTTGGAGCCCTATGTAACCTCTACCTGTTCCCACCAGCCTTGGATTTTGGCCTGGAAATATGAATGGTTGAGCCAAAATTGATCAAACCGAAAATGTTTTCTTCCTGGTGATGCTGGTACTTCTATCCACAGATGGATGGGCCAATGGTCCGAGCCATGAGTATTCAGTATACTTGCCTCCATGGCCATACCTTCCAACATGAGGGAGTCAGAAATTAGATACCGATCAAATTTGGAAGCAATTTGGTGAGATCCCGTTCTTCTATTGGTCCAAGTGAAGGTGTCATTGATAGGTTCTAGGTCAATCAAGTTAAGTTTGTTGATGAGGCTATTGAAGTTGTTGATGTCTTGATCCAGGCACCGGGATCCCCCTCTTTTCTCTTCCAGGTTTCGAATGAGATTGTAATCACCCCCTATGGTCCAATGCTTGTGCCTGATCAGGCTGGAGAGGTATTCCAGGCTCCTGAGGAAGGCCTGTTTTCCCCGAGGGTTGGCTGGGCCATATACATTGGTAATGTGGCCTGGTTTGTTGGATCCTATGAGTCTATAGTCTGTGGTGATAGACCATCGAGTGGTAGTGAAGTTTTCTAACCTCACTGTGGCTAGGTTCCAAAGAACAACTAGTCCTCCAGCCGTACCTGTGGTCGCTATTGACACAGCTTCCCCTTGCTTCCAGCAGTAGGGGAAAATATTATCAATGTCTTCATTTGAGCATTTTGTTTCCTGAAGTAATAATACATCCGGTTTCTCTGCAAAGATCATATCCCGTAGCGATTTCTATTTGCTATGTCCATTGAGGCCTCTAATGTTCCAAGAGATAATCTTCATGATGGGGGAGTGGGGAGGGGAGGAAAGTTGTCTGAGATTAGGTGCATTTGCCCTGAGTTAACCATGAAATTCCCTATTTCTTGTATGAGTTTGTTCGTAGACTTCCTGCCTCGTTTCTTGTCGTCTTTCTGGTTTTTCCCCTGGTTCTTCGTTTGACTACCCTGTATCCCTAAGCCCTTGCTGGATCGCACTGCAGAGCTGGTGGAGGAGTTAATAAAAATCTTGTGGACCTTCTACAATTGATCCCATGGTATGGTATACAGTTTTTGCTGTCTGTAGGCATGTTCAAGGTGTTCCAAGTCCACCCCGGCCAGGTCTTGCTCTTCGGTTTCCATGTCTGCGTCCCCATCTTCGAATTGAAAGAAATCTTTCGGGTCCTCTGCTGTGGGTTGCAGATCCTGGTCGAATTTCTTTCCTTGTGATTGTCGATCTTCCTCCTGTTCCTTAGAGAGGGAGGTGTTGTCCACAGGTAGCTCCTTAGGAGTGATTTTGGTTGCAGGGTCCTTGGGTTGATCCTGTAAAATAGCAAATTTGTTACTTGTGGAGGGATATTTACTTGGTTTTGCTGCCACCGCCCAGCTTGTTGTCATTTCCCTCCTGGTTGAACGAATCTATCCTTGTCTTTTCCGTCTTCTAGGTTTCCTTCTTTATGAGCTGCATTGAGGGGGAATTCTTTGAACAGGTGCCCATGTTCATGGCACTTCCGACATCGGAAGGGAATGTGTTCGTAGTCAATGGTTTGTATCCAATCTTCATCTTGGTACTCAAGGACGATGGTTCCTGGCAGTGGCTTTGATATATTCAAATACACACAGATACGTGCATACAAGGTGTACCGCCTCTGTTTAGTGGCCTCTGAGGAATTTACATAGATTCCAATAGTGTTGCCTATACCAGCCAGGACCTCTTCCAACCAGAACTCTTTGGGGAGAGAGTACAGACAGATCCACACCAAAGCATGGGCGAAATCTTCTTTTTCCGGGCTAAATCTCTCGGTCCAGAATCTTAAGAATAGCCCGACTGAGTTAAAAAAATATGGTCCCCCATCAAAGATGCGAGTGCGGTCCTCGAGATTGTGCAGTATGATTATAAAAAAGACCTTTGAGCCCAGCTGTAATTTGTAGTGCCCTTTTGGTTTCCACCAGTACTGTATCCATTTGATTAAATCTCTTTCTGATGGCCATAACCCTAAGAATTTCCCTACAAGAGCATGGTATCTCATGTACTGTTTTTCTCTTCTATCATTGGAGAGTTAACTGTGTACTTTGGAGCATGCGGTGCTTGAGGAATGCACTTACTAGGAAGCCAAGGCATCGGTGCTGTAGCGGGGGCTCTTGGGTTCTCCGGGTCGATGTCCATATCACGGTCCTTAAAGGTGCCTTCTATGATGAGTGTTTCTCGTAGGTCCGGCAGCGGCTCAAAGGGCGGCTGCTTAAACCCCTCTCTGTTTCTTCCATTTGTTGTAGCTTGACTGTAGGAGGCGCCGACTCACCCCCCTTCCTTCTGAATCATGGCCCTCATAGGCTTGGAAGTGTGGCCGCTCAGTTTTGACTCCAAACCCTAATCCGGAGAGAAAAACCCTGTAAACTATTGTCTCAAAGAGCGACACTCAAATTTGAGCTTACTTACCTTTTAATCTATGGCCAATGTTCTTATATTGATGACCCTTCTTTTCTTGACTGTTTTCCTGGCGAACTATCGCATTCTGTCCCTTTCGCAATATCAGGTTCTATCCCTTCCGAAATAGGAAACTGCAGTAATCTCTCTTATCTTGATCTTAATTCAAACATGCGCACAGGGAACATACCTGAAACCATTACAAGATTAAGCAACCTTATAGTCCTTGCCCTCAATGGTAACAAGTTCACAGGTACAATTCCTGAAGAAATAGGAAACTTTCATTTCCTTGAATTATTGTATTTATTTTCAAACAATTTAAGTGAACATATTCCAAATAACATAGGTAAATTAAAGTGTCTTTATGAACTAGACTTGAGTAGGAATAATATTTCTAGTCATATTCCTTATAATATTATTGAATTGTCTTCATTACAACATTTGGATTTATCCAAAAACAATTTAAGTGGACACATTCCTAAAGTTATTAATAGGAATGTTTTCTTTTATGGTTTATTTCTATCAAAAACTCATTTAGTGGAGATTTGGGCAATATAGACTTTCCACTTTCTTTGCAGTATTTTTCAGCTCACTCTAACTATTTCTCTGGGACTTTGCCAGCCTCTTTGGCTACATGTGAATTGGTGGATTTAAGGAAAAATCGATTAGAAGGTGAGCTCCCTCTTCACATTGGAAATTTTCAATACTTAAAAGTGTTAAGTATCAGTTATAATAATTTCCATGGTGGTATTCCCCTATCCATCACAAATCTCACACAGTTACAGGTGTTGGATTTATCCAACAATAAATTCAGTGGAGGAATACCCTCTCATCTTGAGAGACTCAGAGGGTTTACAATCAAGGCATCTTCAAATACTGAAGAGATCAACGTACCATTTTCCATTATCATTAAAAGAGTTGAGTATACTCTCACATATGTCCTTGCAACAAACACAATATTTGACTTGTCAAGCAATAATTTTATAGGAGAAATCTGACGCCGATGCGCACCACCCTCGCGAGCACATCTGCTCATACAGGACCTTCTTCTTCTTGGCCCGGAGAACTCTAAGGTTCTTCTATTTTCCTATCGGGAAATCTTCTCCCACAGTTCTCTCATGCGGTCCCCTTCCTGGATGTATAGGGGAATCAGGACTTGTGACTTCGTGAGTTCAAAGGTTGAACACTGGGTTCTTGGATCCCTGAGACTCGATGGTAAGTCAACTCACTGACTTTTCCCTGAGGGATTTATCTACTCACGACCTCACTACTCACGAGGTTGAATAACTTCCACGTCGACTCCCGAGGTCCAAGATGCCGAGACTCGCGATCTCTCTCCCCTGCGACTTCACGATTTTCGTGGCCAAGTTCTTGAGCCTTTTCTCACGAGGCTCTGATACACGATCCCACATGTGGATCCAACGGTCCTCCCGCAATCCGGATCCAATGGCTATTCACCTTCTCGCTTCTTGTGTCCTCGTGACTTTGAATGCCCAATACCTGGGCTCTCACCCTGCGAGCTCCCAAGTTCGCGAGATCTCTCGATCTCCTCCACCTGTCCCCCTCAGATGGACGAATCTTAGCCTTTCACCACTTTGCTGCTTCATGACCTCGTGTCTTGTGAATTTTAACACCAAACACTCAACCCTTCCACTTACGAGTTCCCGAGATGCGAGGTGCCACCTGTCCACTTGCCAACTCCTGTGGATCCACACTAACTTTGGAGTAGTCGAGACATCTCTTCTCCCAATCTCGCGACTCTCCTTACCAAACTTATGACACTTTCCTCACAAGGTCCTGATAGTCGATCTCATGAACAATCCAATTGCCCTAACTGACTTGGATCAATGGTGCTGCCCCTCCTAAGATTTGACTCCTCTCCAAACCTGCGTTGTAACTACCTTGCACCTATGGGAGATCCAACGACTCTCGGAACTTCGTGAAATCTCTCCCAAATATTTCATCCACCCGTTCTCCCCTTGAGGATTCTGCAAAATAAAGAAGTGTCTCTCCATGAGACTCGTTTGCTCGCTCGCCAACCTACGATGCTTTCCTCCGACTTCCAAAGGCAACTTCCCTACACTTAGCCTTCAGGGAGTTCAAAGGTCTATTCCTCCTGAGCTTTTTTACCTCTCTTATTCTTTTAGAGGGACTTTCACGCGCTCCTCGCGACAATCATTCAACAACTCTCCAGTGTTGAATTCCTTCGACTCTGCGCAACTCTTGTAGCAGTAGTATTTGATTCCTTTGCTCAGATTCACAACTAAGACTTCTGCTTCAGCCTGCACACTCCTTACACGGCTTCAACAACCCACTTCCACTTCTGGGTGAATGAGAACAAAATTTAAACTACTGAGCCTTCATCAATGCACTCCTTGTGGATGAATTTGACTGCACACCTTGCAGGAATCCTCTGGCTCAAATAGAGAAACAATTGAAACTCATTATATTATGCTCTCAGACTTCAATTCAACCATGAAATCACATACACAACATATAAAAGAAAATGTATGACAGGAAGCAAATATTCATGAGCCAACATCAATACACAGAGAAACAACACAACCATGAATTCGAATCAAAGATTCTTTTATTAATTCAAATGTCTATACATGGGTGGTTTTCACACAGTTATCTGCTTGCTCTCTTCTTCTGAATGATCTCTCCAGAATAATGTTACAATGTACAAAGGAGGGTGTCTATATCTGTTTTCCCTCTCGAACTATAGCTATCAAATCTAGAATTAAATCCTATCTACCAGCATTAACTAAATTAAATGTCGTCTATCTACCTAAGGAAGAGAGCTATCCACTCAAGGTCCATTACAATATACAAAGTGCACCTTCATAAATGGCTTGATTAAAGACTTTGCGCAACATTCTCAAAGTATTTTCAAAATGTGTGCTGGCTCATCCAACTGTCTTCCACTCCACGCTGGCTCGCTTGATGTGCTAGCGATGCTCCTGCATCATATTCCTCGGCTTGAAAATTTCTTTATTTCTACTTCAGTCTCCTAGCTAGCATCTTCCACTGGTTGATTCTTCCACTTGACGAGATACTCAAAGTATTCTTTTCTCCTGGTCTTCTTTCCTACTCTCTTGTCCAGTATACATTCCATCTGTGGCTTTTTTGCAACTGGTAATTTTTTTTCCCACTAGATCACTGGTTCCTCAATTCCAGTGTCTGTTTCCCCAGCCTTGTATGGGTATAAATATGAAATATTGAATATCGAAGATATCCCGATGCCATCCGACAACTCTATCTCATAGGCATTTTCCCCTAATTTCTTTAGGACTCTGCATGGCCCAATTTTCTTCATTTTTAGCTTGTTGTATGTTCCCCTCATGAACCTTTCCTTCCTCATATGTGCCAGAACTAGATCACCAAATTCAAACTGAAGTTGTCTCCGATGTTGATCCGCTCTGGGTTTATACTCCTGATTTGAATCCATCAGTCGCTGCTTCACCCTGCTGTGAAGTTCCTTCATCGTCTCAGTGAATTCTTCTGCACTAGCGCTCCTAGTCATAGTCTGTTATGAATCCTCGAGTTCAGAAACTCCTCTCGGATGCATCCCATACACAACCTGAAATGGACTCTTTCCGGTGATCTGATTCACTGAATCATTGTATGCAAATTCGGCTTGGGGTAATATGCTATCCCAGCTGCTATGGTGCTCTATCACCAGGCTCCCGAGCAAATCTCCCAGACTTCTATTGACCACTTTTGTCTGTCCATCCGTCTATGGATGATATGACAAACTAAGCGCCAAGTTGGTTCCTAGCTTCTTCCATAAGGTCCTCCAAAAATTCCCTATGAATTTAGTGTCCCTGTCTGAAACTATGCTTTTCGGCAATCTATGAAGTCAAATGACCTCCTTGAAAAACAAATTTGCGATGTGAGTCGCATCGCTGGTTTTCTGGCATGGAATGAAATGTTCCATGTTAGAAAACCTATCCACTACCACAAATATGGAATCAACACCTCTTTGTGTCCTTGGCAAACCCAATACAAAATCCATACTAATCGCCTCCCACGATCTCTCTGGTATGGGTAAGGGATGATAAAAACCTGCATTATGCTTTCTCCCCTTTGAATGTTGGCAAATCCTGCATCTGTCAACGAATATCTTGACATATGCTTGCATCCCTGGACAAAAATATGATTCATTCAGCTTTGCGAATGTTTTGTCATGGCCAAAATGTCCTGCTAAGCCACCACTTTGCTTCTCCTTTAATAGGTTCTCCCTCATGGAGCAATTCAGAATACACAGTTGACTACCTCTAAACAACAATCCCTCCTAGATCATATAATCTATCCACAAGCTTCTATCTCTGAGAACTGGAATCTCAGCTGCTTCATACGCTTCTCCAAAATTTGCATCTCTTGCGTACATGTCCCTGAGATTTTCAAAACCTAATGTTTTGACTTGGAACTCCTGCAAAATCAAACATTTCCTGCTCAAAGCATCAACCACTTTGTTAGCAGTTCCTAAAATATGCTTAATCACAAATGTGAAATTCTGCATATACTCTACCCATTTTGCATGCTTCTGATTCAACTTCTCCTTTCGAGTCACAAACTGCAATGCGTGATTATCACTGTACAACACAAATTCTCTTGGGATCAAGTAATGCCTCCACTTCTTCAGTGCCTGTATGATAGCATAAAATTCTTTATCATATGTGGATTATTTTAGTTTCGCCTCATCCAGCTTCTCGCTGAAATATGCGACTGGTCTGTCTTCTTGATTCAAGACCACTCCTATGGCAAACCCACTTGCATCACATTTCACCTGAAATGTCTTCTGAAAATCCAGTAACACCAACACTGGTTGTTCCGTTATCTTCTGCTTCAACAGATCGAAGCTCTTTTCAACCTCTGCTGTCCAATGAAAAGATTTATGTCACTTCTTCACTGTATCCATCATTGCTGCGCTGATTCCACTAAAATTCCTGATGAAATTTCGATAGAAACTAGCCAAACCATGAAAAATTCTCACCTTGAAAACATTTCTCGGTGATGGCCAATTCTTAATCACTTCTACCTTCTTTGGATCCATATTCAATTCATTCGCCGAAATAACAAAACCCAAATAAATGAGCTTTGTCTTCATAAATGAGGACTTCTTCATATTTATCAACAACTTCTCCTACTGTAGCTTCCTCATCACAATGGCCAAATGCTTCAAATGTTCAGCCTCTAATTTACTGTAAATCAGTATGTCATCCAAATACACAATGAAAAATTTCCCAATGAATTCCCTCAGGACTTCATTCATCAGCCTCATAAACGTACTCGGTGCATTCATCAAACCAAACATCATGACTAGCCATTCATACAAACCTTCATTTGTCTTGAATGTTGTTTTCCATTCGTCACCTTCTCTCATGCGAATCTGGTGATATCCGCTTTTCAAATCTATCTTCGAAAAATATTTTTCCCCACTCAGGCAATCCATCAGATCATCCATCCTCGGCAATGGAAATCTATACCTGATGGTTATCTTGTTGATCGCTCTTGAATTGGTACACATTCTCCATCCTCCATTCTTCTTTGGACTTAGTACCGTTGGAACGACACACGGGCTTAAACTTTCCCTGATCAGTCCTTTGTCCAACAACTCCTGGACCTTCTTCTTAACCTCTTCATTCTCCTGCGGCGTCAACCTATACACAACTTTGTTTGGCAAACTAGCTCTTGGTATGAGGTCTATATGGTGACTTACGCTCCTCATCGGTGGCAACGAATGAGGTAATTCGTCTACCACAATGTCAGTGAAATCTTCTAGCAGTTCCTAAATTTATTCCAGCAAATCATCCACTCTTGTACTAGTCAAAACAATTTTTGGTTTCCTAACCACAAAGAATTGTGGATCTTCCTTCTTCTTTACTTCCGCCAGAAGTTCCTTCCCACTCATAAGAAGTACATTATTTCTCGGTTCTGGTTTTACTTCTTTATCTTTAATTGGAAGTAGCATATGTGTTCTTCCATTCTTCTCCAAAGTATACGTATTCATCTTCCCATCATGAACTACATTCCTGTCATATTGCCATGGTCTGCCTAGCAATAAATGACATACATTCATAGGAATAACATCACAGAGTATTTTATCATTATATCCTCCTATCTTGATGTCAACTAAGCATTGTTTGGTGACACTTACCTGATGTCCCTTCTGTAGCCATGAAACTTTGTATGGACTTGGGTGATCAGTTGTTTCCAATTCTAGTTTCTCCACCATCTCGGTTGAAACGAGATTATCTGTGCTTCCACTATCCACGATAACCTTGCACTTCCTGTCTTTGGTCTTGCATGTGGTTATAAATAGTCTGTTTCTTTGAACTGTGTCCTCCACCTCCTTCTCGGGTGTTAAGAGAACCTTATGCATCATCAATGACCTTCCATCTTCTGCGTCTTCTGCTTCAGCATCCCGCCTCTGTGCTTCAGTGATGTGAGCTTCTCCAGTTTATTTCCTTTTCTTTGGACACTCAAACGACCTGTGCCCATTCTTTCCACATGTGAAGCATGTAATTACTCCACCTCTTCCTCTTCCTCTACCTCTGGTACGAGGAAACCTATTATTATCAACATATCCTCTGCCCTGTTCTGTATGCTTCCTTCATTGTTCAACATGCTGGCCTTGCTGTGAACTTCCACCTCTTTCTGTTCTAGTCTGAGGATTTTTCCAGTCGTCCTTGGATTTTTGGAACCTATCTTCGGCAACTGACTTACCTTTTGGCTGGCTCCTACCTCATCCCCACTGTCCTGGCTTACGACTTAGCTTCTCTTTAGCTTTCAACGCCATTTGATATGCATCATCCATCGTTCTGATGGTTGTCATACTCATCTCATCCTGGATATCGTATCTCAAGCCATTCATATACCTGACAACTTTTTCATCATCGCTCTCCTGATGACCTGCTCTGATATTCAACTTATAGAATTCCTCAGTATACTCCTTTACTGTCATCAGCTTCTGTCTCAGGTTCTGCATTCTCCTGAACAGTGTGATCTGATAATCCCTTGGGATGAACTTTGCCTTCATCTTTGCAATCATTAGATCCCAGCTTTTAATCTTTTTCTTACCTTTGGAACGTCTGTCTGCTTGAAGCTCGTCCCACCACAATGCTGCGTGCCCCTTCAATTTCATGACAACATGCCTAACCTTCTTATATTCTTCAATATCTTCATA
Source organism: Picea abies (assembly GCA_900067695.1). Lineage (NCBI taxonomy): Eukaryota > Viridiplantae > Streptophyta > Pinopsida > Pinales > Pinaceae > Picea > Picea abies. The sequence continues at coordinate 21,150 of CBVK0100211378.1, read as the reverse complement.
ATCAAAGTAAGTGTCAAGAGCTCGAATCCAATCCAATAGCTCTTCTACATCCATATTTCCTTCATAGGTTGGAATGTCCATCTTTGTTTTTGAACTCATCCGAGCGATAGCTTTGATTAATCGCTCATTGGCTGAATCTTCGACTGCAACTTCTTGTTGTTGTTCAACTTCAACTTCACCTTCGGAGTCACTCAGATCTCCAGCACTAGCTCTGCGTCTCTGCGCCGCTTCCATATTTTCTAGTCTCACTCGGAGATCACGTATCTTCCTTTCCATTTCTAGATTTTGTTCTTGTCTCCCTCTCCCTCTCGGGTTTCCCCTATCCTCTGGATCGGGTGACTATCTTTCTCTCCTCGGCGACATGGTGAAATTTCCTCCTCTTCTCTGCTACAGAAAGAAAAGAAATTTTCTCGCTCTGATACCACTATGATGTCGACACGCACCACCCTCACGGGCACATCCACTCACACAAGACCTTCTTCTTCTCATCCCAAAGAACTCTAAGGTTCTTCTATTTCCCTATCGGGAAATCTGCTCCCACAGTTCTCTCATGCGGTCCCCTTCCTGGATGTATTGGGGAATCAGGACTCGTGACTTCGTGAGTTCAAAGGTTGAACACTGGGTTCTCGGATCCCCGAGACCCGATGGTCAGTCAAATCGCTGACTTTTCCTTGAGGGATTTTTCTACTCACGACCTCGCTACTCATGAGGTTGAATAACTTCCACGTCGACTCCCGAGGTCCGAGATGCCGAGACTCACGATCTCGCTCCCCCGCGACTTCACGATTTTTGTGGCCAAGTTCTTGAGCCTTTTCTCACGAGGCTTTGATACACGATCCCACGTGCAGATACAACGATCCTCCCACAATCCGGATCCAACGTCTATTCGCCTTATTGCTTCTCGTGTCCTCGTGACTTTGAATGCCCAATACTTGGGCTCTCACCCTGTGAGCTCCCTAGTTCGCAAGATCTCTCGATATCCTCCACCTGTCCCCCTCATATGGACGACTCTTATCCTTTCACCACTTCACTGCTTCGTGACCTCACGTCTCGTGACTTTTAACACCAAACACTCAACCCTTCCACTTACGAGTTCCCGAGATGTGAGGTGCCACCTGTCCACTTGCCAACTCCTGTGGATCCACACTAACTTTGGAGTAGTCGAGACATCACTTCTCCCAATCTCATGACTCTCCTTACCAAACTTAGGACACTTTCCTCACGAGGTCCCGATAGGCGATCTCGTGAACAATCCAACGGCCCTAACCGACTTGGATCAATGGTGCTGCCCCTCCTAAGCTTTGACTCCTCTCCATGCCTACGCTGTAACTACCTTGCACCTTTGGGAGATCCAACGGCTCTTGGAACTTCGTGAAATCTCTCCCAAAGATTTTGTCTGCTCGTTCTCCCCTTGAGGATTCTGCAAAATAAAGAAGTGTCTCTCCACGAGACTTGTTTTCTCGCTTGCCAACCTACGACGCTTTCCTCTAGCTTCCAACAGAAACTTCTCTGCACTTAGCCTTCAGGGAGTTCAAAGGTATATTCCTCCTAAGCCCTTTTTCCTCTCTGATTCTTTCAGAGGGACTTGCATGCGCTCCTCACATCAATCATTCAACAACTCTCCAGTGTTGAATCCCTTCGACTCTGCGCAACTCTTGCAGCAGTAGTCTTTGATTTCCTTTTCTCAGATTCACAACTGAGACTTCTGCTTTAGCCTGCACACTCCTTGCACGACTTCAACAAACCACTTCCACTTCTGGGTGAATGAGAACAAAAGTTAAACTACTGAGCCTTCATCAACGCACTCCTTGCGGATGACTTCGACTGCACACCTTGCAGGAATCCTCTGGCTCAAATAGAGAAACAATTGAAACTCATTATATTCCCCTCTCAGACTTCAATTCAACCATGAAATCACATACACAGCATATAAAAGAAAATGTATGACAGGAAGCAAATATTCATGAGCCAACATCAATACACAGAGAAACAACACAACCATGAATTTGAATCAAAGCTTCTTTTATTAATTCAAATGTCTATACATGGGTGGTTTTCACACAGTTCTCTGCTTGCTCTCTTCTTCTGAATGCTCTCTCCAGAATAATGTTACAATGTACAAAGGAGGGTGTCTATATCCGTTTTCCCTCTCGAACTCTAGCTATCAAATCTAGAATTAAATCCTATCTACCAGCATTAACTAAATTAAATGTTGTCTATCTACCTAAGGACGAGAGCTATCCACTCAAGTTCCATTACAATATACAAAGTGCACCTTCATAAATGGCTTCATTAAAGACTTTGTGAAACATTCCCAAAGTATTTTCAAAATGTGTGCTGGCTCATCCAGCCGTCTTCCGCTCCACGCTGGCTCGCTTGATGTGTTGGCGATGCTCCTGCATCAAAATCCCTGAAAGCATAGGGAATCTAAGCAGCCTGCGATTGTTGAATTTATCTGGGAACCAATTGGAAGGAAAGATACCAGCATCACTTAGCGAGATACCTACTTTGGAACAGTTGGACTTGGCCAAAAATAATTTGACTAGAGAGATTCCTCAAGAGTTCTCCAAATTGTCAATGTTGGTAGTTTTTGATGTTTCATTTAATAGCTTATGTGGCCCAATCCCAACAGGGACACAATTCTCTACTTTCAATGTAGCATCATTTCAAAAGAATAACTGCTTGCGGGGGTGTCCTTTAAACCCATGCAATGAAAATAAAACATCATTGGGCTCGGGAGAAGGCAATAGTGGTAAGAGTAATAATATCAAAGAGGGATGGCTAAGTCATTTGGATGAAAAAATGTCTTTATTAACATTATGTATGGGACTTGGGATTGGATTTGGGGGAGTGGTTGCTATGTTCATATTTTGGGAAAGAGCTAGACATTGGGTGTTGGGTTTACCCCACAATAGATCACAAGCTTTCTATGGAGAATATCAATTCCCTACATAAGAAGAATGGAAATATGCTTTATTGACAACATCCATTCCCTACATAAGAAGAATGCAAATATGCTTTATTGACAATATCCATTCCCTACATAAAAAGAATGTAAAGATGCTTTATTGTATGTTTGATTATTTCAAAATAATCAATATGATAAATAAAATAATTTGTAACATATGTAAAAAATAAGTTTAAAAAACATGATTTTTTTTAGTATGAATCTATTACTAGCTGTTCAAACATAGAGTTGAATCCTCCAAGTACCACTATAATCCCATTTTTTTCATGCAAAATCAAACCATCACACAATAAATGTTATCCATAATGAATCTACTCATTATAACCCTAATAAACATAAGAAAAAACATGATTATCATACAAAATAATGAAGTTATCCATGATCTCAGTGTAACCCCAATGAACATAAAAGCATGATTATCATACAAAAAAATGTGTTAACCATTGATATCATAATAATATTTCATCATTTATCTAAAAAAAATATTTTATAAAAAAAATAAACATAAAATTAATAAATTAAAATGTGTAATAATAATTCATTATTTATATAAATCAAGAATATATTATAAAGTAAATTTAAAGATCATTGTAATATAATATTTCACCATCATTACTTCACAAGTTATCATTCATCAATTTTCTTATGTTATATTATTTTATATTTAATTTACCATTAATATTATTAAACTTATTTTATACTCTATTATAATTACTTTTTCTTATTAAATTGTAATGTTGGGGCAAATATTACTACCCTACACTATTGGACAATTTTTAGCTACTTCACACCACACGTCATAGTTGATAAATTTACTTTTTCTATATCAAATTTTACATATGCCATTGCAAACCTCTAATGAAAAGTAAATTGGAAACCTCTAATAAAAAGTAAATTGGAAACTTCTATTAAAAAGTAAAGAAATAACTCTTTAAATGGATTAAAGAAATGTTTGCTTTGTTTATTGCTGTTAAGACATATGTTAGAGATTTCATCTCTTTGTTATTCATATATATATTTGATAGGATTTTATTTTTTTTTAAATTATTTATAAAATAATGTATTATAACTTATATTATTGGTTGTTTATAAAGATAGGTTGTTATATATATATATATATATATATATATATATATATATATATATATATATATATATATATATATATATATATATATATATATATATATATATAATTTAGAAGTATTAAAAGATTAATAATATATATAATTATAGTTGATTAGGTAAATATAAATATTGATTAATGATAAATCTGATTATAACAATATATAAGTTTAGTCAAGTTAATTTAAAAAATGCAATGATAATTTTTATTATTTTGTAAGATATTGATTATTATATAGTGTCCATTTGATTATCTATTTATATATAAATATGTATCATGTATTTTTACAAAAATGATTTTCTATCTCTTAAGAGTTCTTAGAAAATTCTTTGTGTTTTGTGTTTTTTTACTACATCAACTACATTGCCCCATATTTAATACATAACATGAGTGCATGATACTTCTTGATAGTGTTATGATATTGCCCATATTTTAATGAATTAGGTTGTAACAATAATACACTAGAACATTCTTATGCATTTTCAAATGTACTATTTGTTCTACATGTTCCTGTTTCATTGTGACCAACTATCACCTTGTTAAAGCATGACATATGTCATATAGTCTGACAAGTTTCTCCACACACACTTCAAGATTATGAACAACTGTTGTTATTTGATTCCACTTCGTATCCTTGTGATTGGTATTAGAGGGCTATTCTATATCTTTGTTTCTCACCACAAATGATTTTATCTAGATTTAATAAAACATAGAAAAGTTGAATATTAGTCTCCATTAGATTTAATCATAAGAAACACATGGTCAATCCAACTTACCTCTAACAATTTCCTTCAAACATGCTCAATGATCTCATATGATGGTTAAAACCAAATCGATAAGATTTTCCATTCCTAATGCAAATGCTATATAATATATGATTGTTGAGGCTTTCAAAGATAGAGCAAGGAAACAATGCCCATTTCATAAATTTGGATTAATGTTTAGTATTTTAATTTTTTAACTCTTAAACCATTAATATACCTCATAATTATTAGTGAATAGTTAAACATAGAAACAAATTGATTTTATGTTGTATAGAGTTATCTTTTTTCTCTATCAATTTCAATGTTATTTACAATTCATCATAGTTATTAATTAATAATCAAACTTAAAATAAATCACACCATTCATATTTATCATAAGTGGATATCAATAATCCAATAATTCCTTATATATTATGTCATTTCATCAAGGTATCCACTCTAACTCTTTTAAGAAAAACAATAGAGGATGTAAGTGTCTTACTTTAATTATTGTTAATATACAAAGTGCAAGAAACAACATCTTATTTAAGGAGAATGGAGTCTAACAATATTATTTCAAATATCAAACAAAAAGAGTAGGGAACATTTTAAGGATCCATACTTATTATAAAGTGTAGAAATCTTGCGAATCTTACTAATTCTTAAAATGCCAACCATAAAATCTTTGGTGATAATTTTGTAAAATATTCAAATTTCTAAATATTTTATATGGTTTCTATAAAATCTTGGTGATTTTTAGAGTAAAATACTTCTATTCTATAGAATTTGGGTATTCATTTTAGAAAAAAATGGAAATTGGAGAATCTTTTTTGGGAAAAACATGGGAAATTAGTCCATGGGAGAAATTCAACACCTAAAATTTTCCCTGAAAAAGAGAGTTATAAGTTTATAATCACATTTGAGTTTTAGTGTTTGTTGGGGGCATAACCAGATTGATAATGAACCAAAATTATAACAAAAGAAAGGACATTCCTACTCAACTAATTAATGCCCATTTCATTAAGATTGAGCTTATTCCTTGAAATCTAGACTACAAAAATGTGAATATCATATTTGAAAGTGTGAATATTAATTCCCCAAAAGTGTCAATAATAGATTTCAAAAGTGTGAATATTGGATCTATATGTGTTTAAATTTTAGGCAAAAATGTCAAATTTTGATTTCCAAAGTGTCCAAATGCGAATTCTAATTTTTAAAGTGTGAATTTGATTATGAAAGTGTCGATATTGAATTCCAATATCAATGTAGAATATATTATTTATGTGTGTATGCTTATCACTATGACATACATTACTAAATATTTCAATATTAATAAAAATCAAAATAGAAACCAATATTATCATTGCATTAAAGAGATACATTTTCATAAACATTTAAAGCAATGAATCAACAAGGATCCATACATACAAAAATGAGGACTTTTATCCAATTTACCACCTTAATTGCAAACATTATAGCTAAACTATTTTGTAAATATTCACAAAACCCAAATCCCAAGTTAAGGGAGAAGAGAAAATTAATTTTAAATAAAGCAATATGTAAATAATATTGACTACTAATATATCAGTTCTTACAAGACAAGCATCATTAAAAAATGACAATTATTATGCAGTAAGTTTTTTTCTCAAAGTAAGGCTTGATACATGAACATCACTCTTTGGCTCTTCGATTCTATTCCATCCATTCTCATTATGCCTCAATTTCTCCAATTCCCTTGCACTTATTTTTATTTTTTGTCTTCTCCATCTTGCCTTGGTGACCATGCCCATCTGATGTGATTCACATCAATCAATGTCATTTATTCTCTTCTAACAACCCACGTTTGAGTTTTATTTAAACATTATTCCACAATGTTTCTTTTCCTTTAATTTTCCACTAGGATTTGACCATCAATCCACTACCTTGTATATCTTAGTAGTGGCATCTGAACCTCTGTAAACATTTCCCTTTTCTCTACCCACCATATTGCACACTGTGGAATTGAAGACTGTACTATGAGCATTTGTTCCTCAACAACAACATCCTTCGGACATAGTTCATCTCTAGGCTTGTTACATAGAGGTCCAACATAGAAATCCTCGATAGCAACACCTAGCCTTGGACATTTGAGGTTGTGAGGCCTTTTCACCACTTCTACTCTTGAGAAATTAATAAGGTTGTGATACCTCTAATGTTTTTTCCATGAGAACCTTTCACATAATCTCTTTATCCAATAATTCCACCAACATATTGTACATATGTTTCTCCAAATATTTTTTCATATGGTAATCTGCAACAATAACGATACACTTTGGAAGTTTCAACAATTATTTTTAAACTTGGATCCCAATATTTTAATCTTTAACTTCTCCTTTTTTAGAGGGAAAAAATAGTTTGTAAATGAACTAAAATTTAATATTGAAAATTTTAAAATAATATATATTCATATAATATTAGAGAAGAATAATTTTATGAACATAAAAAAAATGCAAAGATTATAAGGAAGAAATTTATGAATCTCTCTTTGTATAAGAGGAAAAACTAATAAGGTATTCTAAAAGGAGAAAAATGAATAGTAGGTTGTTGTACCACAAGTAACATTTATGAGTTACACATTTTTAGTGCTATTAAGCATTGATAATTTTTTCTTCAAAACCAACCATAAAAAACATTCAAAATGAGTAAAAAGTGATAATATGTAAATATATAAACTGAGAAATTATTAAATGATCAAAAAAGGAGAAAATGAAAAGTAAGAATTGATAGTTTTCTCTTCTAAACCAATCATAAGAAACATTCAAAATGAATGTTGGATATTCTTTTCTTAAAATTTCTTTATCTTTTAATTTTTTGTATTTTGATTTCAAACGTTTTTTTTTTTTTTTAAACTTATACGAGATACTATGTTAGGATTAAGTACAATCACTACACATCTATTCTTAATTGATTGGACAATCTAGAATGCACATTGTTTCCAGTGATATAGAAATTAATAAGTTCTTATATAATGTAACTTAAGTTGTAAAAATTAATACATTTTTTATATAATTTGTGTCTTTATTTGTAAATTAATAATTTTGTAAATGAATTAGTAACAAATAGAGTGAGTTAAAAAGTGGGAAAACTCAATTATTTTTTCATCTAAATTCGACAAGCATTTTGTTGAAAGGTATAGTTGCATATGATTGATTGAATCTTTGACCATGGAACTTTGTCTTTATGAATTTTAACCCATTTTAAGAAGACCCTGATCGTAAAAAAAAAAGAGTAGATCAAGATAGAAATTTGTCTCATGTTATTTATTTTTTTATGAAAACCTACTTATTAGAAAAGATGAGTTTGTCCACTTTTTCACTCACTCCATGATAAATAATTAACATAGTCTTAGAGACCTTGATTTATTTTATAGTTTTAAATCTTAATTTTATGTTTAGTAATTTTGTTTTTGTTTTAAATTGAAATGTAACATTTCCATATTCATTGTATTGTCCAATATTTTGAGCCCTTGTTCGTTCTCAAATTTGATGAATGAATTTGATATTATTCTTGTTGAGTGAATTGAGTCAACTACCTTTGACTAGGGTTGACCAAACCTATTTATGATTTTTTTGATAAAGTGACTTGTGTGAGAAAGAAGTTATCCAGGATTGAAGGTTATGTGATATGTGATCATGGTCATCTTATGTTTATACTATTTAGGATGTCTTACACTATTACTAAGAGACTTTAGTGTTAATAGTTTACCTATGATGATTACTTTGTTTAATGAATGATATTGTGTTTCTATCATGATTTATATGTTTTAAATCCTATAAAGGGGATGTTACATTCTTATACTCAAATGAATTTATACATTTTAGAGTAAGTAATGCTATGTGGGGGATGTATGCTACATATGAATTATTTTTATATTTTTATTGTATGTGATACCCGTAGGAATAGTTATGAGAAATGTGTACATGATGTCTAAATTACCAATGATATCATGGACCCTACAAGGGTCCAATGACAATATTGGTAGTGAGGAGGATATTGCATATTGGTGTTGTTGACAATATGGATAGAAAGTAGGCTATTACATATTGATTTCATTTATTTATTCTTGATAAATAAATGTGATACTCTAATAGTTTATTGTCTAGTTGTGTCAAGCAAGACATAGGTAATTGTTGAGGCAACCATGATATTGGACACAATTGGATACCTGAAACTATGGTAAGGGTGACTATAGGGGTTTGAAGGGTGATTCAATCTGATCAAGGAAGTATTGTCTAAGTAGGGATGATATCACTGATAAGGGTTGAGGTTTATTCCCACTGAGTTATTTTGTTGTTCTTACACCTACTTTAGGGTCATGGGATTGGGTGAGTAGGTCCAGTTCCCTGCCAAGTGTGGTAGACCCTGATATTTCTATCACAGGCCATGAGGATTGTTGATTAGAAAGACTGTCTTATGATATTTAAGTCAACATCATGGGGATAGATCCTTCAATCTTTAGTCTTGTAAAGAACCTCCTCGTTACACCAACAAACCTCATACAACGAGTAATTTTTTTTTTCATATTGTGTGTGCACGTGTGTGCAAGGGTAATAAACACATTTGACTCTGCGTCACCACCCAATGATGAAAAAGAAACATACAATGATGAACACAACAGGACAACCTGAGACTGACATCAAGTAACTACATGCATTTAATGATGATAAATCGACCAATAAGTAAGACTGACTACCCGCCCATCCTACCCTGCAATAGTTAGGACCTCCAAGACACATAAGCAACACTCAAGCCCAGGTTCCCATCGATTTTAACCATTTAATGTCTCAAGGCTAGCGACTGTTATGAGGAACATGGAGGTGTCTACATCCCGCTCAACTCATTAGACCAAGCCTACTAAGCTAAGGACAATCATCCTAGGAACTCAACAATAATACACAGGTAGCTAGAACCTTTACTGTAAGCAACCACGCACATCAAGTTTACATAACCAAGTGAAACCCTTACTTAATATAAACACCGACACCCTCAACGGGTAGTGAAAACTAGGATGACTTTGTCAACATCCCAGAACCATATTGCTTAAGCCAGAAGTCGAAAGACGAAGAAGTGAACTAAATTACAATAAAATGATTTCCTTTTCATCAACTCTAGTAAAACAATACCTCCTAAGTTTTCAACAATCACCACTAGAACTTATATTAAACAATATCCCCATTATATTAAACAATACCCAAATTGTGTTTAACAATAACCAATTTGTATTAGGGCGATAATCCATTTGTATTAAAATGATACTCAATTATATTAAAACAATATTCAAATCATATTAGGTGATATCCATTTGTATTAAGACAATACTCAATATATATTAAGACGATACCCACTAAACAATTTTTAAAACAATACACAAATTACATCAAGACCATACCCGCTAAAAATTTATATTCTGACAAAGTATTCTTATCCCAATTAAGATAAAATTGCTAGATTTATTAGGTTGCTAATATTTACAAAGGATTGTTGATCTATAAGGAGTTATAGATCCAAATTTGACTATTATGTGACCTACCAAACTATAAAATTGAATGGAAAGAACAGCATTACAAAAATCTCAAGAGATGTGACAGCAATACCCATAATTCATATTGAAAGTCTATAAATATTTTTAATAATTACAGAATCACCCCGTAGTTGTTATTCTTGATACAAGTAGAAATCTTAAAGAGGAAAGCTAACATTAAACAACCAATGAAGGAATAACAAGAATTTTAAGGCAAAGACAATATTGAGGCATTAAATACCGCGGCTTTTAATATCAACTAACCTAGCATTATCATGAGGTATAAAACAAGAAAATAATTTAAAGGACAATGATAAGGTAATGAATATCTAAGTACACAGATGAGATTTTCAGCGCTAAAATCTAACCCCTGAAATTAAAAATTTTCTTTTTAAAAACAAGGTTGGAGCAATATTGGAGTGAATTCCTTCAAAGGTTAGTTAAATTGGTAAGATTACTGGGTAATTGCGTGGGGGTTGTCAATCAAGCAAATGCAGTAGGTTAGAAGCTCTTTGGGCCTACTACCTACCATGCACTCGATTAGAAGTGGGATAATTATACATCATTGGATTCGATTGATAAAATTATCCATCATTCTTTAAACCTCGACTGCCACCTAGCAGAGTTTGTGGAGGAGTCGACAGGGACTAGCATGACATAACATACCATAAGGAACCAAATGAAATTATTAAAGGTTAAAGATAAAACAATAAAAATTTCGCGACTTCCAAGTAACCATCCACGAAAAAGGAAGGTTTAAACACTGGTTGTCATATCCAAGTTAACAATGCAGGCAATTCACGAATCCTAGGTATACTGAAACGTAAGTAGCCCAAAGGGGAAAGTCCATTTATGCAGAGTTGGACGGTAAGCTTCTGCATGCGTGTTGAACCTGGATAAGGCCAGACACCTAGGCAACTAAAGTGGTTTTTAAGAACTGAAGGTTCAGAGCAGTAATTCGCTGCAATAACTACACCCCAGCATATCGCTATCAAACTCCACAATAGAAGGGTTTCTTTATTTTTTTTTTAAATTGTCAAGAAAAATCCTTAGCTATACAAGTGTCTTCGATGATAGTAGAGTGTTGTTGAAACTAAATTGTAACAAATCACTGTTATACACTGTCACTTAAATAATGTTGTTAAGTCTTTTTTTTTCTCTAAAAGGGTCGCTGCCAGTTCTCTAATTAAAACAAGGGAATCGTTGGCGTTTTTTAAAAGGGGTTGCTGTTGCAAATCCGTGGGTAGAAAAACAAATCAGGTAGACATCTTAAGAAGATTCGTAGGCGTTTCAAAATCAGCAGACTCAGTCTCATTTTCAAGGAACCGATGGGCATTAAAGAAAACAAAAAGGGAGGCGTTTACAGAGAGAATCATGGTCAGCCAGACAGTAGAAATGGATGCGTTTTACAGGAAGAATTGTGGTTAGCTATTAAAACAATTTACATCCCCTCCCACCACGAAGTCTAACCACCTCCGTCGGCACCGTAATAATGCTACCCAACTCAGTAACTAAACAACAATCAAGGATGAACATTTAGGGTCCTTCAAATGTAACAACAAACTAATGAGAAGATAGAACAGGGTGACTCCAGGATAAGAAAAACATTGCTAGACATAATCAAATTTAAATTTGCATTCGAACATCAATCGTTGCATCTAAACAACCAAATCTCTAACATTTACAAAAAAAAAAGATCCTAACAAATTAAGAAGCTGAGATTTAACCATTTACTAAATGCTCTAGTGTAAAATTTTATTAACCCAACACCCTGGCAGTCTAGAACAAAGGACTTGTAGCCATGTTAACACAAGGAAATCGATCAACTGACCAGAAGTTAAATACAAGGGTGGGCTGTGCCTATTCTCCCCCAAGACAAAGAAGAGCAGCCGAAGGGTTGAGGGCGAGATTATTTTCATTGGCTAAAATATTTAATAACCAAGTAAAGGCTCGTTGTTGTTAAGGAAAACTTCACTGTCAACAAGGGTAAAACCAAGTGGGGGTGACGACGAATACATATTATTGCATTAACCAGAGACAAGGATAACAAAACTAAAAATCAAGAACTATAGTAGAACATTATACAAACTTAACATCAAATTTTACTTTTCCAATATACGAGCAGATCCAAGCATACATCCTATTACCATTTACTCAACATAATTGAAAAACGTACCATTGCCTGTTTGCCTACCTCGAATGATGCCCACGTGCTTCGTGCCGCTCCCACTCTTCGACCATCGAGACCTCACCGGTACCTCCCAATCAATGCTAGGGGTACTCTGCTTCCCCCTTAGAACCCCGAGCTACAAAGGGGCCACACACTATCTAGATGGTACATCTAGCTCCCAGTTCACCTCGCAAGGCTGAGCTACCACTCCTATCCGAGCTGGGAAATCCCAACTCCTCACAAGTAAATCAGTCAAGTCAAAATCCGGCAGTGTAACATTACGCTAACAGTCAATTCCCCTTCTTCCTTCTACTCTCTCTCTTTTATAGAATTTTAGAACTTCCCAACTTTTTTTAATCTCATTTAATTTTAAGTTTTAATAAAAATCTTCCATAAATTCTCCTTCACACAAGTGTCATCCATCCCCCACTTTCCTCCAATAATTATTTTCTTTAAATTAATAATGGTCTCATTTCCCTCACCCACCTAGAGTTGCTCCTAAATTTACTCCTAGGTGTTCCTAGATTCCCTTACAAGTTTTAAATACTTTCCCTAAAATGGAAATTATAAGTCATCTCAAAATTAGAAGGTTCTTGAATGCATATTCTTTACTAAGTTGACCTCTTTCTTTTTACCATAAGTTCCCTCTTTCCATTTTTTTATGTCACCTCCATCCCCTAGTTTCCTAATTTTTATTATTCCCTTCTTTCCCCTTTTTATTAGAGCTAAAAATGACAGTTGCAATTTAACCCCTTTTTCCCTTTTATTATTAATTCAACAATTTTTTTTAAACTATCAAAAATTAAAAATAATTAAATATATTTTTTATATTTTATATCCACATCTTTTAATTAATTTATTACTCTCTTCATTTACCCCAAAAATTCATGAAGTCAACAATTATTGCTTAAGTGGTTTTGTATTTTATTTTAAACTTGATCATTTTATCTTTAGAGAGATATTTTCTTAAGGATAGACAAAATTTTACCCCTAGAGAAGTTTTTGACTTGGAACTTAGATTCTGAACTGGGAAACATTTAATTAGGGGAGTTGTTTTAAAATTTATTAATGTGTTGTCTGTCTTAGGGCCATCTAGGTTCCTTCCTTGATCATCATCAATGTGACGTGCCCTTCAAGATGCACTACGTGCTCCAAGGGTGTGACTCGCCTCTTTTGTTTCTTTAGCGTGACGTGCCCTTCAGGATGCACCACATGCTCCAAGGGTGCCACTCACTTCTTTTGTTTCGTTTGCGCGATGTGCCCTTTGGGATGCACCACGTGCTCCAAGGGTGCCACTCGCTTCTTGATTTATTGGTAGACATCAATAACCCCTGGAGTCAACACTCCGCTAGGTGAACTTGTGGGAGACTAAGGGATTCTAAGGAATAAGGCCCCCACCTTATTGCGCACCCCTTAGAATCATCATGAGCGACTGTCGCAGTCTGTCCTCATGGCATTGTGGGTCCTCTCGAACTAGATAATTGTTAACCTACAGTTCGATCCACGACGGGAGTGCTAGTAGGCTGTGGCAGGGCTGCTGTCCACACCTCTCCCTCAACCTCTCTGGTAGTTGTGTGTGGCCCCTTTACTCCATATGTGAGTCTGGTCAACAAGCTATCATCAGCCTACATCATCAACAATCATGTCAGACATGTCCACATCATATCATCTAATCAAATGTACTAAAATCACAGTAAAACAATCAACCCCAATAGCACACTCCTTGACTTGATCCAGAGTCCAAGGGGTTTCGTCGATGCCTCTGCATCCTCAAGGTCCAAAACCCTGCACACTTAGTAAAACCGAGTCAATAGCACCTGTCTATGTCAATGCAGTAAAACATCATGTCATCTATCGTAATGCATCATAATCAAGGAAAAAAGTTTCAATATCATAATAGTTCAGATCACTTGTGAGCAAGTGTCCTCAAAGAGTAAGTTTTCTCAGTGCGCCAGAGTGGGATGTTACATACACCCCCTCTTGGTCTAAACTTCATCCCGAAGTTTCATAGTATAAATGTTGAAATAAGTGTATTATGGTATCATAAGTCTATCTATCAAACAAAAATGGAAACTGCTGGTGCATATCATATGCATCCTCCCAGGTCGCCGAGTGTGGACTATAATTGTCCCACTGGACCTTGACCTGGTCTACCGTTCGACATCGTAACTATCGAATGCGATGATCTAAGATGTGGACCAGCTCAGCCGTGAGTGCTCCCTCGTCAGATACTTGCAAGGAACCCATGCCAGTCACATGCGTAGGATCACTAATGTAATGTCTCAAAACAGATACATGAAAAACATGGTGCATACACCTCAGGGAATCAAGCAAGGCTAGTCAATAGGCCATGAGCCCCTTTCTCTCCAAAATCTCGAAAGGTCCCATGAACCTAGGAGAGAGTTTAGCTCCCTTTCCAAACTTGATTGAACTCTTATGCAGTTTAACCTGCAAGAAGACTCTATCGCCAACCTCATAACTATGGTCGACTCGGTGTGCATCGTCATAACTCTTCTGTCGATCTTGCGCTTCTTTAATCCTTTGTCTTATGGTTTTCATTTTCTCTTCCATTTCTTGGATCGCTTCTGGTCCCATTAGGACCCTATCCTCAAGATGATTCCAACTCAAGGGTGTCCGACACGGTTTCCCGTAAATAAAATCAAAAGGCACCATCTTAATGGTGCTCTGGTAACTGTTGTTGTAAGAGAACTCCACTAGTGGAAAGAATTCTTCCCAATGCTTTTTTTGGTCGATAACGTACATGCGCAACATGTCTTCCAAGGTTTGGTTCGTTCTCTCTGTCTGGCCGTCAGTCTCCGGGTGATATGCAATACTAAAGTTAAGTTGGGTTGCCAAGGTCTCTTGGAAACTCATCCAAAATCGTCCAATAAACACCGATCCTCGATCGGATATAATCCTCTTAGGCATGCCATGCAACCTCAAAATCTCACTGATGAAAACTCTAGCAATGTCAAGTGCCTGATATGTCGTATGCATAGGAATAAAGTGATCACTCTTCATCAGAGTGTCTACTACTATGAAAATCGAGTCGTGTCTCCTTACCATCAGTGGCAATCCAACAATAAAATCCATCAAAATAACTTCTCATTTCGATTATGGAATGGCATGTGGTTGTAGTAATCCTACTGGGTGTCTATGTTCAGCCTTTACCTGCTAACATTCTAAACATCTAGCCATATAGTTGACTATGTCTGCCTTCATTCCCTTCCAAAAGAATAACGGCTTAAGTTCTGCCCTCATCTTCGTGACTCCTGGGTGAGCCATGTAAACTGCTCTATGAGCCTCACTCAATATCAACATCCTCAACTCGTCGTTTGGCATTACGTAAATTCAACTTTTAAACCTCAATAACCCATCTCTATCAAAAGAAAATCCCTCATATCATGGTACCATCATTTTGTTTTGTTCGATAAAACCCTCGACCTCTTTGTACCAGTCATCGTCATGCTGTAAAGTGAGAATATTCTCATGTAGATTCGTATGAAGAGGTAACGCCAAAAATATTTTTGGTATCCGACTCAAAGAATCTGCCACTCGGTTCACTGTTCCCTTTATGTAAGTAATCTCAAAGGCGTACTCGCTAACCAATTCCAACCAATGTCGTTGTCGTGTGTTCAGGTCACTTTGTGTAAAAATGTGTTGTAGTCCACAATGATCAGTCTTTAGTTCAAATTTTCATCCAACAAGGTAGTGTCTCCAAACCTTCAAGGCATATACGATGGCTAATAAC
The DNA here is from genome assembly GCA_900067695.1 of Picea abies. Lineage (NCBI taxonomy): Eukaryota > Viridiplantae > Streptophyta > Pinopsida > Pinales > Pinaceae > Picea > Picea abies. The sequence continues at coordinate 4,832 of CBVK0100211378.1, read as the reverse complement.
TCCAAATCGCGCATCGCGTAGTTCTCCTCATGCCTTCTCAGTTTCCTCGAAATGTAAGCAATCACTCATCCGTCTTGCATCAAGACTCTGCCCAAACCTTCCTTGGATGCGTGAGTGCATACCAAGAAGTCCGCGTCCATGTCAGGGATCCTTAGTATCGACGCTGTCGTCAGCAACTCCTTGAGCCTATGAAATGCTTCTGTGAATTTCTCAGTCCAAAGAAAATTCTTATTTTTCTTCTGCAATTCCATGATCAGATTTTCTATCTTCAAAAATCCCTCGACAAAACATCAATAGTATCCTACTAAACCCATAATGCTACGCACTTCCATGAAATTCATCCATTCCATAATAGCCTCGACCTTGGCTGGATCCACGACGATACCTTTGCCAGAGATGACATGCCCTAAGTAGTGAATCCTTGATTGATCAAAAGAGCATTTGGACAATTTCCCATACAATTTGTGCTCTCGCAGACACTGTAGTACCAAGCGCAAGTGCTCTTCATTCTCCTCCGTCGTACAAGAGTAAATCAAAATAGGATCCACGGTGATACCTTCACTGGAGATGACATGCCCTAAGTAGTGAATCCTCGATTGATCAAAAGAGCATTTTGACAATTTCCCATACAATTTGTGCTCTCGCAGACACTGTAGTACCAAGCGCAAGTAATCTTCATGCTCCTCCATCGTACAAGAGTAAATCAAAATATCATCAATGAACACTTGGACAAACTCGTCCAAGTACTCACGGAACACCCCATTCATCAAACTCATAAATACCCTTGGGGCATTTATCAGTCCAAACAGTAAAATAGTAAACTTGTAATGTCCAAATCTTGTCTTAAAGGCGGTCTTAGGGACGTCATCCTCCTTGATCCGTAATTGGTGATACCCTGATCGCAAATCTATCTTGGAGAACATTGTCACACCCTTCATTTGATCGAACAGATCATCAATTCTTGGCAAGGGATACTAAATCTTGATCATGGCCTTGTTCAGTTGATAGTAGTCAATGCAAATTCTCCATGATCTGTCCTTCTTTCGTATGAAAATAACCGATGCACCCCACGGTGACACACTAGGACGTATCAGTCCTAGGTCCAGCAACTCCTTCAATTGCATTTTCAACTCTTGTAACTCTGGGGTTGAGATCTGATAAGGCATTCTTGCTATCAGTTAAGTCCCCGGTTTTAGGTCTATGGTAAACTCCAATTCCCTCTCAGGAAGCATCCCAGGTAACTCCTCTAGAAACACGTCCACAAACTCTCTCACCACCGAAAGGTGTTCTAGACCTTCCACTACTCCCTTCTCATTTAGCGCAAGGATCGTATAAATATTTCACCCCTTGCGCATACTCTTCCATAACTGTAAGGAAGAGACAAACCTTAGGGAAACTCCTTGGTTCTATCCTACAATCACACGTCTTTGTCCCTTGTCGTCGACCAAGCTCAACCGTTTTGTCTTACAATTGAGTATCGCCTCATGTGATTCCAACCAATCCATACCAATCATGACATCATAAGATCCTAATATCGTGACGTATAGTTTGGCCCTTTTGAAAAAATCTCCAAGGTTAAGGACACAACCCATAACCTTTCCTCCAACCTTCTGTTTGTCTCCTGAGGCCATCTCCACAAAGCTAAATTCATCATGTTCGACTGCCTTTACCTTAATACTTTTTAGCATTGCACCAGAAATGAAACTCTTGGTAGCACTAGGATCTATCAAAACACTAAGGGTTTGGTCAGCGACGGTACCTATCATCTCGAGCACAGACAACTAGAGCTCTGCCTGGTGGTTATTCATCGTTGCATGAATCTGATGGGCCTTGGGCATATCTCCCACTGTAGTGGGTCTAGATGATCCAGACACTCTGGTCCTCTCCATAGGATATTCGTGCTGGTAGTGTGGCTCCCCACACGTCCAACACCCCTTCTTCAGACCAATAGTCCTGGTACCCAAAGTAGAAGATGATGGCCCACTGACCTAGAACCCTGGTCTATTCTGCTGAACAGGCCTAAAATATTGTTGTTGTGGGTGATGTTGTTGTTGATGTTGTGGTCCTCGATAAGGTGTCCGCTGCTGAGGCAGCAGTCGCCGGGGTGTAGTGAAAGTGGATTCCCTCTAGAAGCCACGATATCCTGGCATATGTCTCACTGGTGTCTGGTGCTGCTGTGTTCTAAATGAAACCTTCCTTGCTAGTCTCGATGGAGTCCTGGCCTGACCCCCACTAATAAGCTCCTCCTATACTATGAGGGCCTTTTGGATGACATTGTGCAAGGTTTGAGGCATCAAAATCCTAACATTTTCACGCAGGCTTCCATTAAGGCCGAACACGAACCGATTGACCTTAAGTTTCTCCATGTTAAGGTGCAGAGTGCACCAGAGCAACTCCATAAAACGTGCCTCATACTCGGGCACCGTACGACCTCCCTGTAGTAAGGCGTTGAACTCATTGAGTTGACACTCAATGAATTCCTATGAAAGGTACCTCTCTCGGAACCATTCCTCGAATAGTTCCATGACACATCTTCGACGACCATGTTCAGCTGCGATAGGAGTGTCTTCCACCATAGAAGAGCACTCCCCTTTAGTTGAAAGACCACCATGCAGGCCTTCATGTTGGAGGTATAATCATGAAGTGAAAATCACATTGCCATGTTCTCCAACCATGCCTTGGCGGCTGCACCGTCCGGGGCACCAAAGAACTCGGGAAATTTTACCTTCTCGAGTTCACGATGAATGCTACCAGTAACGACCGGTGTGCGCGACAGAACCTCAGTAGGCGCCAATGCTTTGGCCTCATCTCTGTCCAAACGGCTGATCAGTGTCTCAGACATGCACTGAAAGGATCTCATCATCTCGACAACATTTCCAACTGCAATCTTCTCCTATCTGAGAACCTGCTCATCTCCCTGGGGGTTAGACCCCTCTGGTGTGGATGCTACTTGAGTCGTCACACCTCCTCCCCTTGAACCCCATCGTCTACCTCTACGGCATCCTCTAACCATGATTACCTGCACACACACAATCAACTCTATTAGCAACAGTATAATCAAATCATGTCAGTGAAAGCCATAGCAATCCCAAGTCATGGGTTGAACCATGCTCTAATACCACATGTAAAGAACCTGCTTGTTATGCTAACAAACCTCATACAATGAGTAAAGTTTTTTCTTTTATATTATGTTTGCAAGGGTAATAAACACATTTTACTCTGTGTCACCACCCGACGATGAACAAGACACATACAATGATGAACACAATAGGACAACCTGAGACACACATCAAGTAACTACATGCATTTAATGACAATCAATTGACCAATAAGTACGACTAACTACCCACCCATCCTACCCTGCAATGGTTAGGACCTCCAAGACACATAAGCAACTCTCAAGCCCAGGTTCCCATCGATTTTAACCATTTAAGATCTCAGGGATGGCAACTGTTTTGAGGAACATGGAGGTGTGTACATCCTGCCCGACTCATCAGACCAAGCCTACTAAGCGAAGGAAAATCATCCTAGGAACTCAACAATAATACACAGGTAGCTAGAACCTTTACCATAGGCAACCAAGCACATCAAGTTTACATAACCAAGTGAAACCCTTACTTAATATAAACACTGACACGCTCAACGGGTAGCGCAAACTGGGATGACTTCGTCAACATCCCAGAACCATATTGCTTAAGCCAGAAGTCGAAAGATGAAGGAGTGAACTAAATTACAATAAAACAATTTCTTTTTCATCAACTCTAGTAAAACAATACCTCCTAAGTTTTGAACAATCACCACTAGAACTTATATTAAACAATACCCAAATTGTGTTTAACAATAACCAATTTGTATTAGAGTGATAATCCATTTTTATTAAAACGATACTCAATTATATTAAAAAAATATTCGAATCATATTAGGCGATATCCAAATTATATTAAGACAATACTCAATATATATTAAGGCGATACCCACTAAACAATTTTTAAAACAATACACAAATTACATGAAGATCATACCTGCTAGAAATTTATATTATGACAAAGTCTTCCTATCCCAACTAAGATAGAATTGCTATATTTATTAGGTCGCTAATATTTACAAATGAGTGTTGATCTATAAGGAGTTATAGATACAAATTTGACTATTATGTTACCTACCAGACTATAAAATTGAATGGAAAGAATTGTATTATAACAATCTCAAGAGATGTGACAACAATACCCATAATTCATATTGAAAGTCTATAAATATTTTTAATGATTACAGAATTACCCCATAGTCATTATTCTTCATACAAGTAGAAATCTTAAAGCAGAAAGCTAACATTAAACAACCAATGAAGCAATAAAAAGACTTTTAAGGAAGAGACAATATCGAGGCATTAAATACCACGACTTTTAATATCAACTAACCTGGCATTATCATGAGGTATAAAATAAGAAAATAATTTAAAGGATAGTGATAAGGTAATGAATATCTGAGTACAAAGATGAGATTTTGAACACTGAAATCTAACCCTTGAAATTAAATTTTTTCTTTTTAAAAACAAGCTTGGAGCAATGTTTGAGCGAATTCCTTCAAAGGTTAGTTAAATTGGTAAGACTACTGGGTAATTGCGTGGGGGTTGTCAATCAAGAAAATGTAGTAGGTTAGAATCTCTTTGGACCTACTACCTACCATGCACCCGATTAGAGGTGGGATAATTATACATCATTGGATTCGATTGATAAAATGATCCATCGTTGTTTAAACCTTGACTGCCACCTGACAGAGTTTGTGGAGGAGTTGACAGGGACTAGCAGGACATAACAGTGAGATCGGAAGAG
>CBVK0100211377.1:0-14924 GCA_900067695.1 Picea abies | reverse complement strand
AACCCTAAAATAGACCCCAAAATAGGTCTTGCTTCCTTATTTTTCTGCTTGGCAAGCTGTCACAGCCCCAAAAGTGGTCTAGTATGACCAAGTACTCTTCAAAACTTGGTCAAGGGCCAACAATTCTAATGACAATTTGTAGTTTCCAACAGTTTGAAAATAAAAAAGGAATGTCATTCTTGTTGTGGTGTCTTTCCATGCAACAGAATCAGTCTCAGCATTAACTTACAATCCTCTGTTTACAGCGTGCATTCCATCAATAAGTTCAAAATTTTTAAAGCATTTCCACAATTTGCAGTTTTTCGAGCACATGTAAAAGCTAAAATTTTCATCTACAATCCTTCAATAAGCATTAACATTCTTGTCAACATCAACATTTGTTCCATTTAGCTCCATAATTCACAATAGAAGTATTTTTTCTAGCTCTTAAAAGATTTCCGCCCTTCCGGTCCAAGGGTACAAGAAAACTTGTAGGTGCATTTTTTCTATTTTCCTCACTTGAACAGGTCTAGATGATGGCAAGTTTTCAATTCTCAGCCTTTAAACCTTTTATAAGCTTGTTGTGGTATCAAATACACTGCATGTACCTTTGATCAGTCTTAAAGCTCCACCATTCACATCAAATTTGACATGTACCTTTGATCAGTCTTAAAGCTCCACCATTCACATCAAATTTGACAGAACTCTGAGTATGATGGTATTCACAGCCTTAATATCCTTGCATATGCTCAATTCCAACAATCATATCACCTTTCATATTCTTTCAAATAAGCATATTTGAAGGTTAGTTGGGAGCTTGAAATATTTTGAGGTTGTTGGTGGATTTTCATATTCCATGCACTTGGGGAGCTAGCATCTAGCTTAGTGAGGTTACATCTTTCTTGTCCACACATATGTAAGCACCTGTGAAGATCATTGTTTGGAAAAAGTTGACACTTCATTGTTTGGAGCTTACACTTGTGGACCTTCCACCTTGTATTTGACCCCATTGTGTCCATTTTGACTACCATATAAAGTGTGCTCAATGACCCCATTGTGTCCATTTTGACTACCATATAAAGTGTGCTCAACCTATTAAGCAAATACTGTTCAAATGGACTAGTTTTGCTCTGTCCTTAAGTTATCGATTAATTACTTCAAAGGCCTGAGAACATGCCAACTCTCATGTGTGGGGAATAGTGGAACAACAAAATTTCAAGCACATTAGGTTCCATGCGTATTCCTGTACAGAGTAACCAAGCTAGAAAACATATTTTATGATTAGCAAGACTAGAGTCCAGAGCTCCATTTCCAACCTTCAGCATGTGAACTTCAACATAGTTATTTTCAAAAAGTTCAATGTCCCAACTCTCTCTATTCTTGACAGTGTTTCAATGTTTCAAAGATGATGATTTTGTAGATGATCAACCTAGCTTCAACATTCATATTTTTGGCATTTTCATCAGCTACATGCAGTTCGTAACCACTGTCTTCGGTAGTTACATGATCCCTATATTAGTTATGGGATGACCTGTAACAAGTCAATTGAGTCTTTCTTGCAATACAAAGTTCACTAGCTCTAGGATAAGGGTCTAGAGCTACCCAAGCAACTTTGGTCTCTTCTCTCCATCACTCTACAGGTCTACATCAACAACATCAATCATTTATTTTTCATTTTTGTGCAACAATTAGTCTCAACATCAATAGTTGGTTATTCTCAGGATCAACACTTAGTTGGTTCAACTCAATATACAACAAATTCAGGTTTAGTTCCTCTTTACAGTCATCAATTTCAGCATGCATCATTTAGTGAAGCTTACATTAAGGTAAACTTGAGGTAATAATAAAACTCTTTAATTTTTTTTTTTTAGTTTGTTGAAAACATAGAAAGTCTTAAACCACTTTTACCTTGAGCTCATTTCAATAAGTATATATGACATATCCTATAATTCCATATTCTATCACCATTCTACCTTATACCCATTTTCATTTTTTCCTTATCCATTTCCTTCATCCCTTCATCAACTCATGGTTTATTATCGACCATATTCTATAATCATTAACCATTACTCCATGATATTAGTTCATGTACGATGATTGTATTGAATGACCAATCCACAAAATAATTATCTCTTTTATTTCGAATCACTTGTAGGATTCAAAATAAGCTCCAAACTTGCATATCTCCTAGACTCTGTTTCCCATTCTCTAATTCCTTGTCTATCCACTGGTAGTGGAAATTGCTCGGAGCAGGGAATCTTTACATATCCTCACATACTTGGTCTCATGACATCATGGGAAATATCATTGTAGTCAGGTAAGAGCCATGGTATTTGAAGATATTGGAAGCATACCCTGAATATAATGCCAACAAATCCATACTCAAGGTTGTGGTGTGGTTTCCATTCCCTAAGAAATTTCAGGGTCATGATGCGTCTATTACCAAGTCATTTGCATAGGGGTTTGATGGTCGAGTTGCTCACGTAGGTGATTTAGTGATGGTCATGTCTGAAGAATCAATGGTTCAAGCCACTGGACTACCTCAAATAGGGGATGGTTAGTTTAAGAATAAGTAGGTCAAACATGGGGTGTGGACTCGATTTTTTTTCTCAACAAAACAAAGTCTGAATTGGAAAAAAGGCGTACCCATAGCTTGGATCATGGAGAAATGGAGGAATATGTTGTTTGTATTGTAAAATTCTGTTACATGCGAGGGACGATATGCCACTTTCTATATCACATTCACCTCCTCTTACATTTTGAAGCCAATGATCATTTGAATTTCCCATTTTATTTGTGCCAAAGTCTGAGCAGAATGGAAAAATGCATTCAAGCAAACCCTAGAAACATTAACCATAGCAAGTATCACCATGGTTTGGTAAATATATTTATCAAGAAGGAATTGCATAAGAGAGGTGACAATTGAGACACATTCTTTTTGCATAATGGATTTGTTGATGGCGCTATTGCACATGAGGAGATACCTTGAGAAGTGAATGTTGTTCCCAAGTACGATCACATAAATGACAGTGAGGACCTCGGTCTCCAGGAAGTTGAAGCCTTCACTACTTCTCTTATCACGCCTAGAAGATTTACTATGAGTATGACTAAAAAGAAGCCTAAAAAAAATTGTTGACCCTCCATTGCCAAGTACTCCATGCTCACCCGAAATTAGTACTTCATTGCTATTGAACCAGTGCCAATTGAGCACAATCATGTCCAGTAAAAGGAGTTTTTGACCCCTTTGTTCAAGAAGCCTAGAAGTAAATCCTTTCAACCTACGACTCCTATATGTCCATACCCCAACTCTGCTGAGCCTTCAATTCTAATACCCTGTGATTTTGAGAATACTACAGATTATTATGAGCCTATAAAATAAATCTTGTCCCCAAACAAGTCAGTTTATTCCATATTGACAAAGAATAATAAGACGATTAAACAATTGAAGGCAAGGATCAAAGAACTTAAGATATTGGATAGGCATGTGAAGGGTGAGAACACAAGGTTAAAGGGAAAAAATGGTTAGCTACACTAAGAGATTGAAAGATTAAGAACAAAGAACAAAAGGCTATTTAAACATGCAAGGAAATGGTATAGGCGAACTCAGATACAAGTGATACATAACAAGGCCTTGGAAAGGAAACTCAGGGCAAAGAAAAAGAAGAGAGGGCCTAATGTAAGCATATCGATAAGTAAATAATGCAGTTGGCGTGTTAACCAAAATTTTCACAGGTTTTGACAAATTTTGGTACAAGGACATCAACAATATATCTTGTTTGCATGAGGACATGCAAAATATTAAGCATGGGGGAGATGTCAAGCCTCTAATTTGATGCCATATTCATTGCTAGTTACCTTTTTGGACCTATCATAACTCTATATTTACTACATTATCGTTCCTCTTTATCATATTTTCCATGCAAAGGTCATTCGAGAGGTCAAAAGGTAATTTTGTTGGTTAATTAATGTTTTTCCATCGTTTTTAATGAATGAGGAAGATTAAGAGTTGTTTTATTGCTAATGATGGTTAACCAATCCAGGTCTTGTAACTCATGCATGAATCATGTAACCCACCTCGTCGTTTCGCATATACACGATCTTCTAGAAGAGGATCAAAGACATGAGTTCTTCTCCTAGATGTCTCGACATGCTTCTATGTTCATCATATTGATTCCTAAGCAAATGGGGCTGGCATTATTCTTTAGTCAACGCCCATGATAAATAAAAAAACCAAAGCAATGCATCCAACAAGGGATTTGGTCATGGCCGAGATTGCAGATATTCTCATGCATTGACATGTCATGATAATATCATTTGATACGATTTCTAATCTACCTTTGTTAGAGAAGTACCTGAAGATTGAATTGTATCTATTTTCATATCTTTCATTGTTGTAATCGATATGTCCAAGGCATGGAATAGGGTATCCATTTTGAGTTTTCCTATGCACTCTTGTGAGATGAATGTGTTTATAAACTAAGCCTATATGGTGTAAAGAGGACATGAAACATTATCATATCGTTACTTTGTTTTCATGAATTTGTATTGCTGAACTTTTAATCTATTAATATAAAGTGAACATGCTGATCTTCTAAGACAAATTCATGTGTTTATAATTCATTCTTAAAATTGTGATCTTTCTAGTAGCTTGAAGCTGGTTGGGAGGGCCCACTAATTTGGTTAGCATTGCTCTGTTTCATAACAAAAGGATTTATAATTCTAGTATGTAGTTATTTCTTCGATTTCATAGTTAGCACATAGATCTATTCGAATCCATACACAACAAATATATCCCCTGATTTTATAGATGTATATGTCTCTGTAATTTCTTAGTTTCGTATGTCTGGTTCATGGCTTAATTACATTGCTCTTGTCATTTATATTCTCACTGTGTGTTATTGAATTGCATATAGGACAAATCCTCATTGGAGATTGAAAGATATATATTGGGTATTATAATTATGTTATAAGAACACTTGAGTTAACAATTGTGAAAGATTTATAACCCATGCCATTGAAAACTCTATATTGCCAATCCGATGATGACAAATCTTTTGTCAGTGTTAATGTACAAAATAAACTGATTGCTTTTCAACATTCTTTCATATGTTTTTTATTGCATTTAAACTTGAGAAGATCAGTGTCATTGAAGAGTAGAATCAAGATTTGCTATGAACAAATATAGGAATAATTAGGAATATTACTGAAGTGAAAGATTGTATTGCATGCCCAACAAAGCACTTCTCTGATTTACCATCCAATGAACTAAATATCTCTGTAGTGCAGTTGATTTGCTATTGCTAGTTTCCTTAGATTCATTGCCTAGATTCTCTGTTTGATATTTGATTCTGCAATGTGTCACAGGAATGTCCACTTATATCAAGATCTAATGAATTGAACATACAATTGTTGCATGGACTCTTTGACTTTATGAACACAGTGAAAGATTGTGACTGGTGCTTTTGTTAACTGGAATTTTTATGGATCTCAATTCAAGTGATGAATCTATGTGTTATTGAGTCAATTAGGTTAACACCCTTTGTTAGGAAAGGATTTAATCCTGCATTTCTTGTGCTTTGATCTCAAAGTTTACGCTTCTGGATTGATGATTTAATGTCCATGAATTATACACATAATTTGATTGACATAAGCCATACCCATTTCCCTCTAGATTGTTGCTCATTATTTTTTAAGAGACAATATTTGGTTCTATTGAGTTGATCTCGAAGGCATATAACAAGTTGGAATCCTTTTGCATACACAAAAAAGATTTGGAAGGAAGAAGATCCTTGAGGGATTTTATACCAGAGAAGGGAAATATCTTCCTTGTGTTGTATGTGGCAATGAAGGAAGTGCCATGGTTGGGCTAGCTAGAGTGTTGCCTACATAATTATGGGGTAAATAGTTTGGTTGAGCTTGAGTGCCCTTGGCATAGTTCCTTCACCATAGTGGTCTCATATAGTGGTCTCATAGCCTGAATTGGGGATTGCTCCCACTAAGGATTGTTTATGACTAGGCTGAAAATTTCTTGCTAGTTGCAAGTTTCCTTGGACCAACTTGTCCAAAGAGAAGTGCTCCATCTCTGTTAGGAATTCATGTTTATGATTATGATTACCAAGCTAGTATTTGTTTATGTATTAATTGTGTATTGGAATTCATGGATGAATGATGCATTGCATGATCAATTGCTCCATTGTTAGGCTACATACTTTTGTAATTCAAATGCCTCAAAGTTTATTGTTTCAAATTCATGTTGTATATTTTATAGTATATTGCATTCAAGTTTATGTTGTGCATTTGGCATTGTGTGATGCACTTAAAGTTAGATGTCGGGGGCTAGGTCCAATTCAAGTTGTTTGTGTATATTTTCGTGGTTGCAAGACCAATGCCAATATGGAGCAGAGTCACTTACATGAGTATTGAACTATCTAAGTCTAAACATCATCAAATCCCAGAGGTCTATTATTTTTCCAAGTTTAGGCCCTTGTATGAAGTTTGAAGTGTTAACTTCAAACAACGTCCATTGTGACCTTTAATTGCATTTTATTTTAAAGGGTTATTTTGGGATAGGTCGGTTAGCCCCTGTTTTATTTGAAGTTCTTCTTCAAATGTGTTGAAAACCCCTTAGTGGTTGGAATTTAAAGTAGTTCCTTCGAACGAGGCTTGTGACATTTACCCTATTCCTTATGAAATCAGGAAGAACTTTGAAAGAGGCCAAATGGATTATCAAGGGTTATTGAATGATGTTCTATCAAAGTGGTCTAATGGCCTATTAGGGTCATTCAAAAGATGTTCTTTTGAGTTGGTTCGACAACCTATTGGGAGCATTCAAAGGACATTATTTTGAGTTGGTTTGATTGCCTATCAGGGGAATTACAAAGATGTTCTTTTGAGTTTGTTTGATGGTCTTGATGGCATTCAAAAAATGTTGTTGTGATTTTTCCTCATGGCATATTGGGAGCATTAGAAATATGTTCTTTCATGTAGGCCCAATGGCTTGTCAGGGGTGTTCAAAATATGTTCTTTTGAGTTGGTCCAATGTGTTGTTGAGAGCATACGAAAGATAGGCTTGATGGTTCATTAGGAAGATTTTTTGAAAGTGGTTAATGGCCATCTTTCAAAAGATCCTGATGTCTTATCCATCATAGAGATATTTTGAATGAGGTTGATGGCCTTTGATTGTGCATTAAGCACATCTCCAATAAGGGATCAATGAGATATTTTGAAGCGTCTGATGATCAATATTTTGGATGGAATTGATGGGACAATGTTCGAGTAATTCTTTTGAAGGATGCATTAGGGTGATATTCATATCAACCTTGAAGAATTTAAATTCAAATAAGGGTCGATGCCCCGATGGGTATGAATATTGTTCGAATGAAGAGCATTAACGAGACCCTAGAAGGTCTAAGTCCGTGGAAATATATAAAAAAAGGTTCTCACTCTTCCTCAATGAGGTTATCAATGGGAATGAGTATAGTATAGAGAAGTACTCGAGCTAATGTTACAACATTGGGGTTGTTATGGGTGAGAAATGGAAATGACAAAGTGTGTTAGGAGTTAGATACAACACTAGACCTTTAGAAATGGAAATGACAAAGTGTGTTAGGAGTTAGATACAACACTAGACCTTTATGGGCTAGGAAATTGGAGCTCATGTTGATGTTATGGACAATAAAGACCTAAGTGGTCAGAGGAAAATTGTAGTTTGTTCACAACTATTTGACATGGATCTACCAAGTGGATAAGGCATACAATAGCATGTCCAATGAGATATGTAATTAGGTTTGACCAAGTTAATGTGTACCATAGTGTCCTTGATATCAAGGAGCACAATGATGATCATCCTCACTCAGTGGAAGAGGTTGACTATCAAAGAACACCTCTCTTGATCATTTGATCCTTGCTTTTTTATAAACATTAGAAATTGTAAACCGTTCATTCAAATTCATTCAAACAAGTGAAATCAAGCAATGAATTAACATAGAATTAAAGGGTACTTGGTTAAAGAAAGATGCACATTTGTTAGTATATCATTTTATCTTCGTCTTAGATTTTTATAATTGTGAGTTTGAACTCATACTATCATTCTCTTGCACAACTATAATTACTATGTTCACAAAATTCTTTGATATTTATCAATTTTGCACCTTATTTTTTTACGGCAATAATACATGTTCCTTAGATCAATGTCTAGTGTCATGGTTAACAATCTTTGGTTTCACTGTCTTTATTGTTATTTGTTAAGTTTATATGCACATAGATAAGTCACATGTGTTGTCAACAATGGCTTGTTAAACTAACAAAAGTGAGGTACTAATGTGGGCTTCACTAGGGTTAAAGCCTCACCAACAACACAATGTAAAAACCTTTGAGCATACTCTGGGCCTTGTGCCAAATTATGTACCCTCCATGCATGATGCAATGAACCTTATGGTTGGAATAATCGAAATAACATGACCTTGTTCTTGGGTCTTCCGTCCACTAGGCAAGTTCCCTTAAAGCAATATAAGTCAAATATGTGCTCCGAGAGCATTCATAAGCAAGATAAAGATATTTAGTGTTTGTTTCATTTTATTTTTTGGAATTTTGCTTCTAGTTGTCCTTTAGCTTAGTGGATATGCTATGAGGGTATTTATATGTCATGAAAATCACCCCAAGGCTTACACCTTGCCTCATCAACATCCACTCAATGAATTTTAATCCCAAGATTTGACGTTAATTCAAGCTCATTCACCTAACAACTTACCACTAGACCACACTCTCATGGGATTGAACTCTTAAATTGTTATTGTCATTGTCATTATTTATTGCACTATTTTTATACTCTATGCATGAACCTTCCAATTTTTCATTGCTTATCATTACATCTCACTTGAACATCCATACTAAAAACCAGTTTCATGCATCTTTATTCAATTATCCACTTTCAATACTAAATAATTGTTACCACAATTTTAATTATTATTTACAAGAGTCATTGTGTTACATTGTTTTCATGAAAACCTCTTTGAAGTTCTGTTAACAATGTTACACAATTTGGATTTTCTCTCCACACATAAGAAACAATGTGCATTTGGATGCTCAATCCGATTGATAACTTAATCTCTTTTTTTCCAAGGAAAAAAATCAACATTTTTATTAGTATAACAAAAATACATTGCTAGATGTCCATGGAATTCATAAGTGATCTTAAAACTTGATCCTCACATTCTTATGTTTGACCCCTCATCACCAAAAAATTGTAAGTTGTTCCTGTTCAATTACATCAATAGCCTCTTAAAAAAGAAATAAAATGACATTTCAAAAAAGACATTAATATTTCATCTAAAGATCAATGAAAGTATATCGTTATACAAAAACTAATATAGAAACTGTAATGGCTACAATTAGGTCCATGGTTCTTGATTACATTATGGTGCAGTATGTCAATCTTGGATTTCTGAAACAATCTATGTTCCTTGTTCCAACTCAACTATATCTTTTGAGAACTCATCTACAACACTATTCTTGTCCTTGTAAATATGAGATAGAGATGTATATGAGAAATATGTCAGTAGATTGAGAACTTCATCATACAAGGGTCGTAATGTAAAAGTCTTGAGAGCAATTTCTTTGCACATCAATTGGATAACCACCTTTGAGTCTCCAAAAATTGTAATTGGGTTACACCATATTCTTGTGCAAGTTCCTGGACCAACTTTAAAGCCACCAATTCACAAAAGTTATTAGTTTCATGACCAATTCCACATTTAAAGGAAATACTGTGATCTGAAGATAAGTATAGTATGCCTCTTGAGCTTCCCTTAGAGGGGTTCCCCTATGAGGCACCATCAAAAAAATCCTATGGAATGTATTTATTTATAGCCACCTCCCCTTGCATATGAGAGATATATTTTTTTCTATACCCGTGGGTAGGAATTTAAAATATTTAAGGATTAGAAAACACATTTGAGAGGAAGCTTATCTTTGTCTTCAAACAACTTTAGATTTCTAGTAAGCCATACTCCCCAGACTATGTTAAGTGGAAGTGGTATGATCTTGGAAATCTCATTTCTATTACACTAGGTTTTCAAGGCCTCTTCAAGGCTTCCTCCTTCCCAAAGATTCCCACTACCTATTAATCTTTCCACCTCTTTCTATACCTCCTTGGAGTATGGACATTCCAACATGAGATGAACTATAGTTTCTTCTGCTTGGTGACAGTTGCAACACCATCTTGGCCCTATAAAATTCCTCTTCCGAAGAACATCCGATGTGGGAGCCTTGTTGTGTAAACTCAACCACATAAAGATCTTTTTTTTTGTTGGGAATTTTAGTTTCCAAATAATATTCAACCACTAGATTGGCTAGTCTTCTTTTCTTTGTTCTGCTAGTGCTTTATAGCCTATTCTAGGAACATAATCTCTATCTGGGTTCAATTACTAGATCAATTGATCCTCTTCTTCCTTGAGCCTAATATTGCTTCCTATCGGGATATCTGTGTATCTTTTCCATTATTATGCATACTTAGCCCCCAAGCCAATTTCTTCCCATGATAACCACTATTGGTGCCAAGTAGTGGACCTTTCCCAGTTTGCAAAATGTTTAAGAATTAAACTAGCTTTTATTCCTTAACTCCTAAATCATATGAAAGGGAAGTGTATTCATACCTTTTCTCCCTAACCAGGGGTCGAGGCCAATTTTCACTTCATCCCCTTTTTCTATTTTCCAAATCAACCGATTGCCAACCAGATGGAATTACTTGATAATATCTTTCCAGATTATTGAGGCATTATTTTTCCATTTGAATGGATTTCTGATCCAATCCTCCACTAAATTAGGGGAAATATACTTATCTCTTACTACATGAACCCACAAATCCATTCCTTGAATTAGCCTCAACACATTTTTTGCAACAATAGCCTTTGAAAAGAGAAAGGGATTTTTGAGGCCCCATCCTCAAATGGCTTTTGGTAATGCCAACTTTTTCTAAGAGGCCAACACCAGTCCTTTCTTTTTTTGGTCTCCAAACCATATAAACTTATATCAACCATTTATAACCTAATCACTTAGCTAAAGCCATAAAAATATATTAAAATTAAAAAAGTTAAGTATATAAAATTCTCACCAATCTATCATTTTTTAAATCCCTCGTTTTGTCATGGAAAATATAATTTCTTATTTTACTCTTTTCATTAATAATAATGCATCGTATTTTATTAAAAAAGATATAATTTATTTTATAATAATTGTAATTAAATTTAATTGATAGTCTTAAGAAAATACTCCACTATGGTTTAGGGTTTCATAGGGGTGCTAGGTGGGTTTATCCAAGGCCCTTTGGGTCTAGAGATGGAGAATCCACCACAGTTAGTGGATTACTCTAACGATTTGCTGAGAGAGGACAACATCTTTACAAATCCTACTTTCAAACTTGCCTTGATCTGTACTATGGTTGTGTCAGCTCGTCGAGAGGTATCTAGGTTCCAAATTCTCTTTCTCTTGATTCTCATCCAGATAAGGACAAGGAAATATGTTACGCGAATTGTCCAGAGGGTTCCTATTATTCCTTTGGTTTTCCTTCAATGTAACGTTGGGGGGGTGGGGTCTCAACTGGTTTTGGGCTCAGAAGGGAAGCAATTACACTCATCATGCTATTTTTTCGACGATTTGACGCACCTTGGTGTGACTTCCCTCAAACCTCATGTTGTGGATGGTATAGGTGGATCAAGATTCATTGGAAACAAGCTTGTTTTAGAGGATTTCTAAGGGAAAACATCATGGTTGAAAAAAGACAAGTCTAGTCAGAAGTGGAGTAATCTTATTAAGTCTCAAGGGGGTGACATATCCCTGGTGGTGGGAAGGTAATTTCAAGTTAGTCAAATCTCGAATCTAGAAGGAAAGGCGCTAGATGGTAAATTCTGGAGGTGTATACTTTCAACTATTTCCCTAAGACAGTGGATGGAGGATCAACGTGGCTCAATCCTAGGGTATGTTCCCATTTTCCACCTCCTTTCACGGGGATGGATTGGTTTTGTTTTTCATTTCAAGGAAGATTCCCATAAAATTTTATCTGCTCGCTGGTTCTGGGATCAACATGTTCTCAATTCCAAGCCTTGACATCCACTGTTTGATGCTCAGGAGGAGGCAATGTTGAACATGCTTGTATGGATTAAACTCCCTAACTTGCCATTGGATTTTTGGTTTGACCTTGGGGTCAAGGCCATTGGAGATACATTAGGGAAATTTATTTCCATCGACTCCAAATTCAAGTCCAGTAACTATTGAACGATGGATTAGATCTTGGTGGTGATGGACCCGAGCCAAGGGATTTTTGAATATTTGAAGTCAGTTGTTGGTGAGCATTCCTACTCATAGGTGATGGATTACTTATGTGTTCCCTTTCCTTGTTTATGGTGTTATTAGGTTGGTTGATTGTGATATGAAGTTTACTAAAAAATTTCACGGGTCTCCTTAGGGACCAATCAAAGAACCTTACATCCCATATTCATGCAATGTTCCGAGGGATCCTAAGGAACGAGTTCTCCCTACTTGGTTTGGTGATGGGTTTTAAGTTGTGAAGGGTTATTGTCATTTGTAGCAAGCTAAGGAAGACCTAGTTATGGGAGAGATCGTCATTCCCACAATTAAGGTCAACTTCGATAATAAGGTGCAATGTATACCAAAGGACTTATTAGGGGAGGATATGGACCTGACTGCATCACAATGGAGCAAAATCGAGGCCATTTGGAAAAAATGTGCATCAAAGCGGAAAGATTAGGGTAAGTCTATTTATTCCTCCTTACCCTTTTTGGTCTCTTCCACTGCTCTTCTGGGTTTTCAATCTATTGGTGATGGGGTGGGCCCAAGGACTATTTTTTTTTTCAGGGGTGGGTTTGGGAAATTATTATCTGAATGGTAGATTACAATTTTATCATCCAGTGGATCTTTCAAAAGATCCAGATTGCCATTTATCAAATCCACATAAGACTGTGTAGGATTGTTCCTCTGGCTTGCATTTGACTTCCTTTGGCCATGATCCCTATCCGCTGTGCCCCAGAGCCACACCCAAGGGGATAACATCATCTTGGGGTTTATGGTTTGTAGCTACCAACAACCCTGACCCTCTAAAGTTGGAAGGAAGTCAGTCTTGAAACATGCACAAGAAAAGGCGTATCGGGAAGTGACCCAGGGTCGACAATAACTCATCTCTAGGGTTCTTAGAGTAGGAACAACCCCAAAGAGGGTTCCCCAATGAAGATAATTACTATGAATATGAGGGGCTTCAGGGGGAGGCCCAAGAAAATCTCGCTAAGGAGCTTTATGTTGCAAGACCATCCTGATATTATCTTTATTCAGTAGACCATGGGAAAGTTCGACCCCATCATTTATGAACTTAACAAGCTCATGCAGGGATGGGTTTTCTATGGTTTGGATTCTAATGGCTCATTGAGTGGGTTAATTACTGTTCTTTATCCTTTAGTGACTGGTATAGGTGGATCAAGATTCATTGGAAACAAGCTTGTTTTAGAGGATCTCTAAGGGAAAACATCATGGTTGAAAGGGGACAAGTCTAGTCAGAAGTGGAGTAATCTTATTAAGTCTCAAGGGGGTGACATATCCCTGGTGGTGGGAAGGTAATTTCAAGTTAGTCAAATCTCGAATCTAGAAGGAAAGGCGCTAGATGGTAAATTCTGGAGGTGTATACTTTCAACTATTTCCCTAAGACAGTGGATGGAGGATCAACAGGGCTCAATCCTAGGGTATGTTCCCATTTTCCACCTCCTTTCGCGGGGATGGATTGGTTTTGTTTTTCATTGCAAGGAAGATTCCCATAAAATTTTATCTGCTCGCTGGTTCCGGGATCAACATGTTCTCAGTTCCAAGCCTTGACATCCACTGTTTGATGCTCAGGAGGAGGCAATGTTGAACATGCTTGTATGGATTAAACTCCCTAACTTGCCATTGGATTTTTGGTTTTACCTTAGGGTCAAGGTCATTGGAGATACATTAGGGAAATTTATTTCCATCGACTCCAAATTCAAGTCCAGTAACTATTGAACGATGGATTAGATCTTGGTGGTGATGGACGCGAGCCAAGGGATTTTTGAATATCTGAAGTCAATTGTTGGTGAGCATTCCTACTCATAGGTGATGGATTACTTATGTGTTCCCTTTCCTTGTTTATGGTGTCATTAGGTTGGTTGATTGTGATATGAAGTTTACTAAAAAATTTCACGGGTCTCCTTAGGGACCAATCAAAGAACCTTACATCCCATATTCATGCAATGTTCCGAGGGATCCTAAGGAACGAGTTCTCCCTACTTGGTTTGGTGATGGGTTTTAAGTTGTGAAGGGTTATTGTCATTTGTAGCAAGCTAAGGAAGACCTAGTTATGGGAGAGATCGTCATTCCCACAATTAAGGTCAACTTCGAAGATAAGGTGCAATGTATACCAAAGGACTTATTAGGGGAGGATATGGACCTGACTGCATCACAATGGAGCAAAATCGAGGCCATTTGGAAAAAATGTGCATCAAAGCGGAAATATTAGGGTAAGTCTATTTATTCCTCCTCACCCTTTTTGGTCTCTTCCACTACTCTTCTGGGTTGTCAATCTATTGGTGATGGGGTGGGCCCAAGGACTATTTTTTTTTCAGGGGTGGGTTTGGGAAATTATTCTCTGAATGGTAGATTACAATTTTATCATCCAGTGGATCTTTCAAAAGATCCAGATTCCCATTTTTCAAATCCACATAAGACTGTGTAGGATTGTTCCTCTGGATTACATTTGACTTCCTTTGGCCATGATCCCTACCCGCTGCGCCCCAGAGCCACACCCAAGGGGATAACATCATCTTGGGGTTTATGGTTTGTAGCTACCAACAACCCTGAGCCTCTAAAGTTGGAAGGAAGTCAGTCTTGAAACATGCACAAGAAAAGGCGTATCGGGAAGTGACCCA